>KZ809087.1:7490-41089 GCA_000696205.2 Oncopeltus fasciatus | reverse complement strand
CTAAGATGATTTTAGTTGGGGTTCGGTCAAGGTAGATCCAAAAAACACAAATAAAAAAATGTATTTTTTTAATAAAGGATTATCTGCCAACGTTTCGGCTTACATTGTAAGCCATCTTCAGGGCTATCATGAAGATGAGAGAGGACGTCCTGTCCCTAAGTTCACATTTCCATGACTGAAAAAATACATTTTTTAAATTTGTGTTTTTTGGATCTACCTTGACCGAACCCCAACGAAAATTATCTTAGAATAATATCTACGGTCAACAAACTCTCCTTTTATTCAGTACGTCAGTTCAAATTGTTGTTAGACATTGTTATAGGCGATGGGTATTGCTAACAGCTGATTAAATACGGAATTATATATTTCCTAACGGTGGCTGTCATGCGCCAACAAAATTGCTCAATGCACACCTTTCAGAAAGAGAAAGTTGTTCCTTCTCATTTGTCCTTACTTTAGTTACTTTTTCTCTTATTTCCCTCCCTTTTAAGTTATTGTAAAGGGAAAAGTTAATTAGAGCTCGAAGCTGTGTCGTTCAGGAAATAAAGCAGAACTAGGTGCCCTGCGGTTACGACTTTCGTAAAATGAGATTGGGTAACTTGATCAATTCGCCATTTTAATTTACTTTCTTATCAGTTCAAAAAAGTCAAATTCACATAGCTTTAGTCGACATTTAAATATAGTACATTTTAAACTGTATTTTATATTAATAGCTTTTTGAATTTAAGTTGGCAATATTTGACTATGCGCTATGATTTATGGACTGTGGAGAGTAAGAGGCCCACAACTACGATCAAATTTTTTAATATTTTTTTAAATTATTAAAATACAGCAAGCAAAAGGCATTTATATTAAATTGTAGTTATCAATAATCAAATAAAAATACCTAAATATAATACAAAATGAAAATTAAATTCACCCTGCTTGAACATGATTATGAAATAAAAATGATGTATTAGATGTTTGTTGTTGGGGTTCGGTCAAGATAGATCTAAAAAATACAATTTTAAAAATGTGTATTTTAAAAAAATTATCTGCCAATTACATTGTAAGCCATCTTCAGAGATGTTGAAATACAATACATTAACATTAGATGATTTTTGTTGGAGTTCGGTTCAGGTAGATCCAAAAAAATACAAATTAAAAAAAAAAGTGTATTATTTAAAAAAAGTATCTGCCGACGTTTCGGCTTACATTGTAAACCATCTTTAGGGCTATAGAAATACAATGTCATGAATACAATAGTAATTTACATTAGATATTTAAGGATATTTAATATTTATTTATGCTGAAGATAACAGTGAGCCTAAAAGAAGTGACCGATAAACTTGGCTGTATACAAGGGGGGTAGGTTGGGGGTGCGTTTTTCGTATGAATGTAATAGAATATAAACGTAAGAAAATTAGGTAAATAATCTAAAGGGTTATTATGACTACCAATGAACATAGAACTATCATACCTTCTATTCTCCGTCTTCATTGGTTTCTGCAAACCATCTTCTGTTGGCGAGCGCCTTCGGACATTGTCCATCTTCTTGGCCGAACACTTGTGTTCACTGTCACTGTCTGTACTCAACTGTAGGCATTCAAGGCAGTTTAATATATACAGTGACAGTGAACGCATGTATTCGGCCAGAAGATGGACAATGTCCGAAAGCGCTCGCCAACAGAAAATGATTTGCAGAAACCAATTAAGACGGATAATAGAAGGTATGATAGTTAGAAAATTACTTTGGAGGTAAATTTGTTGACTATCAAGTTTCACGAAGAGAGAATTAATATGAATTCGGTCTCAGGAAGTTGAAGAATTTAAAACTAATTTGTAACCAAAAAATTGCTTTTTTTAGCTAACATTTCGGCCTGAATTTCAGGTCTTCGTCAGGGCAATACTTGCCCTTGGTGATAGGGAGAAAGGGAGACTCGTGCACAACAAGGTCTACATTATGACCGAGTCAGACACTGTTCAGCACGAGTCACTCTCTCCCCATCATCCTATTTGCCCTGATGATGGTCTGAAAATCAGGCTGAAACGTTGGCTAAATATAAACTACTTTTGGTTAGTTTTTGATCATTTATCTACCAAGAACGAATTCCTGATAATCAATCATTTTCAAAACTAAAATTTAAAAAAAAATATTAAGATTATAAATTTAGGTCCCCCCCTCTCTCTCTTCTTACACCGAATTCAGTTACATTAATATATTTTTAGTTTCTCCAATGAAATTGTGGAAAGATCAGTTGATATTCTTTAAAATTTACATCATGGTACCGACAAAAATGTTACGTTTATTAAATAATGCTCTTCTTCAAGGAGCATCTCCTAATTTAACAAGTATTAGTGGCAGTTAAGGGATTATTCTTCAGTAGCTAGCTACGGAGAATCGTCAAGAGATATTTTACTAAGATTTTACAATTATAGTTTTCTATATTATTTATAGTTGAAGAAGACGCCTTTCGTAAATTAAATAGTCCACCATATGACTATCTATATAATGTCGTATTATAGAACTTTATTTACATTTTTAGTCTGATTCAACGGCTTCTCCTCGCGAAGAGTTCCCAATAGGAAATAATTGTATTTTAACATAATTTAAATAGTTATGCATTAATTTAAAGTTATAATAGAGAATATATGCATTGTTAATATTGTTATACGTGATAAGCAGGGATCATTTTATTATAACTTGATTACCTTTATAGCTATAATTATTAATCCATCAAATAGCAAAAGTGAGTAAAGTAAAGCGAATCTTCTCACCTCAAAAAAGAAAAGTTTTAAAATTTTTCCGCGTGTTATTTGTGAGACAGATAGTGTGCTTTCTGTTAAAATAAATAACTATTTAATGATAATAATTAGTAATTTATTATGATAAATTATTTTTAAATGTGCGCGCTTTACTAGAAATTATTCCTTAGCGGAGTAAATGTATTACCATCGCCAGCCATAATTTATTTTCAAATATTTTAAATTCCTTTTCTTGTCTTCCTAGGAATTCTATTAGATTTTAATCAATCCAAGGTACGGCTGTTCTATTTTTTTTTTTTTCATATTTTTAATTGATCAGATCTAATTAATCAGATATGACTTTAAAGTTATTATTAATAATTTCAGCTTTATCATCAATACAAAGATTGGATGAATCGATTATACTTCATTCATCTATTAGTTCCTCCATGTTTATTATTCACGAAGGAAAAATGTTTCTTTATCTTTTGTCTTTCACTGATTAGTGTATGTAATCGTGCCTTGGTAATCATGGGGCTTATGTTTGACCATGGGAACTAACGAATGTTAATCTTAACAATCAGATACATTTTTATAGAAGATTAAGAAATTATATTTGTTTGAGTGAGTAGAAATATGTTAAAGTAGAGAGAGATAGATCTTACTGAGTAACTCAGTTTTAAGTGAACGATCTTGTTGAAGTGACCAACAATAAATGTTAATTTATTTTTTTATTTAAAAATATGCGTACAAAAATTCAAATATTTACCCGATTTTGGGTGGAATATAAATACAGCGAAAGATAAATTTCAATTTTTTAATTGTTATTTCAATATGTCAATATTCGGGACTGTATCTGGAAAGAAAATAAGTTGTCTCTTACATAAGTTCTGATTCCTCCGAGTTATAGAAAGAAAGAGGCTTCGTCGATATTTTTAAAACCATGTGCCCGTTTCATCATTTAACTATTCATCAAGATCCTGAATAGTTGAATTCTACTATATAAAACACTTAACACAAATAAACAAAAACTAATTTTTCTATTCAAATGGAGATCAATCCTAAATTCATTAATAACTTTTCTAAAAATATCACCGCACACTTTAAAAAGCTAACAGATAATAATAATAAAAAAAAAAATACCTTACTCTATTGAAATCACTGCTCTACAACGAATGTTAAGCTTAGGCCAAAACATCTCTGTTCTCCACAAAATAGTCAGTCTAATATGCTTATATTAGTTTTAGAGGTAGAATGTTCCAAAGTGATTGATTCCCTTCATACCAAAAGTTATGACGAGTGGGTATTGTTTCGTATCCGGGTTAGTAACAAAAACCAGATGCTTCCTTTTCATTTCTACTTACTTTTTTTTTTGGATTGCAAAAGTCCCATAATTTTTTTAAAATTCACTAATATAATATAGCAGCCACCCGAGCCGACGAAGGCAGCAAAAATGTCACCATCGGAAGGACTGAATATGACAATAAGATCATTTTACTCTCTGTTACAAAGACATACACCCTACTCACAACATAGAATATATACCAGCACTCAACAATTTTAGTCACTGTTCAGATTGAACGAAATATAAAAATTTAAAAATAAAATTTTCTAAAGTAGTGGTATGATTTTATTATAATTTAAATATAAGTTTGCTGCTCGGATCTCTTGTTAAGGCAATCCAAACTACAATCCTATTGACTTTTCTGAAGCTGTAATTGGTCGCATTTTATAAACTAATGTTAATTCATCTCTTTTTTTCTGTTTATTATTTGCTTTAAATGTAGTCAATTTCTTCGATTGTGCCGCCAGTTTTCTTGTATCCAAGAACAGAACAAACTGCGAAATATTTAAAGAAGAAGAATTACTTGAATTATAAGATTATTTATCAAATATTGAGAATTGACCATTATATGAATTAATGAACCACCTTAAGCAATTTATTATGTCGGTTACTTATCCATTCATATATGATGGGTCTGGGTATACATGCCAGTCAAAGAAAATGAAAAGAATAGTAAAGGCCACCTAGGATGACTCCGAGTGATGTGAGGGGTGTCGCATGATGAGGCAATCAACACTGATATTTAAATTCTTAAATGTGTTCCTTATACAGATGGTTTACCTACATTACCTTAGGTCCATTCAAAGTTGTTTTTTTTTAATTAATAATACGCATATTTTATATTTTTTTCCCCCCTTCTTGAGAGTTTAACTCGGTTTTTGATGTGTTGGTAAGCGTGATAAACTATTATTTATTGTCAAACGTCTATAGTCTGACTGTTATCGATGGGGGCAATAGAATATGATGGTGCTGTCAGAAATGATTTCCAGCTCGTCAACGGCCACAAGAGGACTACTTTTATCTGAAGAGACCCAGAGAATCAGATCAGGCACCATGCCGTTCGTCACGTCAATCCAATTCGACCTACTTAATGGGGTAAACAACTACGCCATTGGTGATAGCAATAATGACCAAAAAAGCTGCACAAAGCCACCCCGCTTCAAATTGCTGGCAAATTACACTCTGCCATAGAGTCATAGATCCCAATTCCGGACCACTTGAGCGTAAACTATAGAAAAGTGTTCTTGGATTTGTTTGGAACGTTTGATTGTGTCTGACACCCTGGGATTTTCTAGTCAAGACACTCTAAGTTGCAGTACTTTTCTTCCTGGAAGACAGGTACACCTCAGCCGGGGTTAGATTGGCCAAGTTGATGTGAGCGGCTATTTGACGTTCTTCCTAAGATGTTGAGTGTCTCAGGTTTGTACAATGGCAGAGCTGTTAAGCTTTATTTGCAAACAAGATATTCCTACTCATCCAGATAAACACCTAGCAGGCGACACAGCCCTTGTTGTCACACATCATAGTGAGAATCACTCATCTCACATTTTTTAACAACTCCTCTTAAATTTTCCAGGAAAATAAAACTAAATAACTTCAAATTACTACACATCACATTCATACTCAGACTTAAACATAGACAGATGGTATTAATAACAACAAAAGCCCACAGATAGAGGAGTGTAATATTTAGGTAAGACACCTGGTGAAAACTGACTACCCCAAATGGAAACCAAAAGTCCATTTCAAACAGTATAAATACAATTTACTATTTTCCATACAGTAAACCGTAACTCGGCGTAAAACTCGCAAAAGTTGCAAATGGACGGACGATGTAGCAATACTCGATTTCAAAAATTATTCAGACATACATATGAAAAATAACATGGCTAATCACTCTTGTCCCTATTCGTGTCTTCAGAAATGCAGGGCACCCTGATTTCCATATACCTACAGTACATACATGCAAGATACATGACACTTCCACTAAGGCGTTTTCACGTCAAGCTCCACGGTCCCCAATCACACTCATACACGACATGTTCACTTCCACTTCCATGATATCCGGTCAGGTCTGGGGAGGCGTCTTACCCACTCGTGACTATCACCGCTTTTGTAATTTATACTTCAGATCATCCCTCTTGGCATCAGTGCATATACATAATGTTACAAGGAAAAATATATCTTCCACAATATGCGATTCTCTCACAAGAATATTACGAAGCATAAAATGATGACGGGTTCTTAAAGTTGTTTTCAGCCGCATTTTACTTGTTAAAAGGTCAGACAACAGGATTACCCTACAAAAAGAGAATGGATTTGTTGAAAGAGATATTAGGGTAGATAGAGATCACTTATTTTCCGAAAGCCACGATCAGAAGGGAAATGTTGGATCTAAGTAGATGAAGAAGACGCCTTCTTCATCAAACATGGAGGGAGATAGAAAGCATGGTACATTTCGTTTTGAAATATGTAAAAGGGAATTTCCTAAGAACATGTGATCTTGACAAGTCTCCAGCTATTTGCCTTTCATATCATCTGTTTGCTTAAACTATAAGTTGGATATCACTCAAGTACATTCTTTTTCAGGCTTCTGATTCATTGTTAATCTCGATATTTTACTTTTCTCCTTCGATAGTCGATGTAATTGGGATCAAGTCATATATCATTTAGTACTTTTCGGCGTCAAGGTTATCATCATTAGGTCATAGGTAATCAGATTTTTCTCATCCATATATATGTACATATGTGTGTGTGTGTCTGTTCTATTCTTGGATATAAAAATGGATATTAAAGAAGACCAGTCGGTCTATACCGTAGAGAGACTTAATCGTGTTCCTTGTAACCGTTTTTTAATTCATTTAAATGCTTGGAATTCAGATTTATAGTAGTCAAATGGTGCCTTCTTCTCTACTTTGCCAAAAGTTTAGATTAAATGATAGCCAACTTTAAACAAGAAAAACAATATATATATATATATATATATATATATATATATATATATATATAATGTGATTTGATGTCGTGGGTGATGAATTTCATATGACAGAGGGACGATTCTCTAATTAGGGAAGCTTCGCTCCATAACTCCACAGGCTACCTGATTATGTCGGTTTGTCCTTCCAATAAATTATGAGTAATGGAAAAGTTTAATTGGCAATATGAGGCGTATAAAATTGGGTGCGGTAAGGTACACTCAAAGACTTTTAGCTGAATTCCGTAAAATAAATCGAGCTTTTATAGGTCCTTTAAAAAAGAGTTTAAAAGCAAATAATTGAAAAGCCCACTACCTAATATTTATTTAATGACGATATAAAGTTAAAGGTTACGCTAATTAAGAGAAGGGTTTTTTGAATTCGACACTTTTGGGTTATTTTGAAGGTTGTTTGTTTGTTTCAATTCATAAATTCAACAAATTGAGTCTGCTTATTTCTTTAATAAGAAACGATTCAGTTAATACTTCCATGATAAATTATACAAAGATATTCTTAAGAATTTCACCCTTCTAAGTAAAGTTCTTATATGTGATATATATATTTGTGTGATACATGTGATTCAACACTAATGTGACAGTAATACTAGCATACTCGTAGTAGCTTTCCGACTATCTCTGCCAAGAAAACCGGTGGCCATGTTTGTTTAGTTTACGAGGTGCATCGCGGCTGACTTTATTGTAGCAGGGTTTATCTATATTTTACTCAAAAGCCAATAACGTTCGATGCTATCCAATAACTCCCGATCAGACGTAATCTTTTCTTGGGGCGTCACGTTGTCGTTCTATGAACTTAGGCTTAGATTGTTCATAAGCTATTGTATCTTTGGCCCAAGTTTGTCCAACTTGATATTTGTGACATGCTAAGAGTGAACAAAATAAACATATTCACTTCAAATAGCATTCTTATTACACTTCTGCAACTCCTGCTTTCGTAATGGCAATGAATTCCGAGGGAATGTCACTGAAGAGTTTGTTCTCATGGAGGTTTTTCTCAAATCTTACCAACTGAATAAGTAAATTGACAGTCATTAAACTTTAATAAACTCCATCATCAGATAACGAAGGCTTCTAGCATTACAGATAATACCCCACTCATATATAGCAGTTTTTTTCATTTACATTTTAAAACCACACACCAAATATCATAAAGAAAACAACTAATTTGGCTTATTAACAGTCATATTAAATTTTACTTACAGGTAAACCCAAGTTGATAACCAATTGATAAAATTCCCCGTGTAACTATTTTATCAAAAAATTAATTTTTTTTTCTCAGGTAATTGCTTTCTGCTATGTGTCCTATTTCGTGCACTCAGTACGAGCACAGTCGTATTTCATTTTACTTGTAAAGACGTCGCAATTTAATTAAGAAAAAGCTAATTTCGGTTTAGAAACCGTAAAATTAAAATTTAAGATTTTGCTATTCTCCGGTCGTTTCGTTTTGTTGGGTAACTCATGAATAATTATAACTCATAATTATTTTATCATCAAACGTATTTTTTCATTACTCTGAATTAATTGCAATAATTTGGCCGTACAATTTTATATTTACACTACACATTAACCACAACCACTAATAGTACAATTTTGTTTCCTACCTTTAAAAACATTTCTTTCACCCTTAAATAAATGTGTGTTGAGTTTCAATATTCTAAAATTAATATCATATCAGATACATATAAAAAACAGTCCTACTCGCTCTATAACTATCGCAACCATCTAATTTACATATAAAAGCGATATGGCAAATTTTAATAAGAAAAATAGCTAATTGCAGCTTGTAAACCCTTCAATTAAAATTTTAAGATACAGGTAATTTACTCAATTTCGCTACGCAACTTGAGCGTATTAATTAAGCGTAAATGTACAAATTTGTTTTGATTCTCATTGCGCTAAACCAAATAACATGCTCACTGCAGCAGAAATACTTTCTGTATGCTCAATTGACATTTTAGGTAATGTCTTCCACTTCTATTCTTTTGACGACGCTTAATTACGTTCTAAGCCTTTCGTTTCACATTTAGCTGTTGTATGATGAATTTTATAGGGGAAAAACTGAGAATAGTGCCCAATGCTGCAATGATCTACACTGCACCGCACCACACACTCATGTATTTGTGTATAAATTTTAGTTGCTATTGTTGTCTAGAAGGGCTGATAAAGAGAAATCATTTTTTAGTCACATTTGACGTGTCATGCAATCCTAACTTGCTTATAATTTACGTGTTTATAAGTTACCTAACAAATTTAATATAAGAAAAATAAAACTTTGGCCAGTACACAATACTATTCTGTCTGTAGTGTACGTGTATACACGTAGTATTGTGTTATTAGATGATATTAGTTGGGGTTTGGTCAAGGCAGATACAAAAAAATACAAATTTAAAAAAAGTGTATTTTTTAAAGATTATCTATTATTACGTTTCGGCTTACGTTATAAGCCATCTTTAAGGGCTTCATGACTTCAGTCATGGAAATGTGAACTTCGGGACAGGAAGTCCTCTCTCGTCTTCATGATAGACAGCCCTGAAGATAGCTTACAATGTAAGCCGAAACGTTGGCAGATAATTCTAAGATGATTTTAGTTGGGGTTCGGTCAAGGTAGATCCAAAAAACACAAATTTAAAAAATGTATTTTTTAATAAAGGATTATCTGCCAACGTTTCGGCTTACATTGTAAGCCATCTTCAGGGCTATCATGAAGATGAGAGAGGACGTCCTGTCCCTCAACCTTAAACTAAAATCATCTTAGAATAATATCTACGGTCAACAAACTCTCCTTTTGTTGGCAGATAATCTTTAAGAAAATACACTTTTTTTAAAATTTGTATTTATTTGGATCTACCTTGACCGAACCCCAACTAAAATCATCTAATAATAATATTCATCTCCATTTGAAGTAGTATTGTGTATTCCTGTGACTTTTAAGCAAATTGTCGCTACTGAAATGAGGAATTGTTCATTCCCGCTCCCTGGTGTGGAAGGTAGCTCGTTCCCTGGCGAAGGTCGGATTGGAGAGGGCCAGCCAGCCAGCTATTACAGGTGAAAGAGAAGGTTATATGGTGGCTTTGGCCGTTGGCGGAGAGGCTGACAGCCTTGGTCTGGCGATGTAACGGTGGTTGCCTGAGAGGGGAGAGCGCGCTCAGGTATGCCGCCTCGAGGAGAGGCGCATCATCCTTCTGCGCGTCTCTGGAGTGTACCCTTCCTTGCGAGAGGGAATCGTAGCCCTTCTATCGTACCCCTTCTATCGTACCCCTGCTGGACATTCCCCCGGTAGAATGTTCCTTACTGGAGAGCATACTTCGACCAACTCAACATCACATCAATACTTACATTCAGGGCTACTCTCTCGCTCATCTTTAAATTTAACATTCGCTAAATATGGATCTTGTTGATAAATTGTTTGCCGTACTAGGCCTCTGTGTGTGGCTAATGTAACTCCATTCCCTCAAAAAAATGTATGTTACTAAATAATATTAAATGGAGTTTTTTTACCCAATGGTATTTGTTTGGAGAAAAACTATTTTAAAACGCAAGTAATAACTCAACCTTTTTTTTTTTTTTCCTAAACCTGTTATAAGCTCACTGTTTTTTCTTTTTTCTTTATTTTTTCTTTATCTTTCCCCAGTCATATTGTTATAGATCGTTAACCCATCAGCCTCGAGGAAATGCTATTTTTGTTTAAAAAAGGAGAGTTTGTTGACCGTAGTTATTATTCTAAGATGATTTTAGTTGGGGTTCGGTCATGGTACATCCAAAAAACACAAATTTAAAAAATGCATTTTTTAATAAAGGATTATCTGCCAACGTTTCGGCTTACATTGCAAGCCATCTTCAGGGCTACCTATCATGAAGACGAAATAGGACGTCCTGTCCCGAAGTTCACATTTCCATGACTGGAAACCTCTCATCTTCATGTGGCTAATGTAACTCCATTCCCTCAAAATCATGTATATTACGAAAAAATATTAATGGGAGTTTTTTACCCCATGGTATTTGTTTGGAGAAAAACTATTTTAAAACGCTAGTAATAACTCATACTATTCTTAGATGATTTTAGTTGGGGTTCGGTCAAGGTAGATCCAAAAAACACAAATTNCCAACTTTACCATTCCTTTCCCCCTTCGGAACTGAGTGCGGCTGTGAATTTGATCCAAAGCGAGCTCAACAAAATCAATAGCTGGGCTGTTCAACACAGATTATGTTTGAATGCGGCAAAGTCAAAGGCCATTGTATTAGGTCCGTTCCCCAATTAAGCTCCCTTCCTACCCTACCAAATTTTACTATTAATAATACTCCTATTTCCTTCTCTTCCTCAATTAGAAACCTCGGTGTAACCTTTGGCCAGAACCTCTCCTGGAAGCTTCACATTTCCCAAATATCCTGGCCCTGTTTAGCGTCTCTCCAACAATTCCGACGCTCAGCTCTTTTCTTACCCAGATCCACGCGACAACTCCTTGTTTCTTCACTTATTCTCCCCCACTTTGATTATTGTTGTGTGGTATATGGCGGCGTCTTGGGTGGGCTTGATGATAGACAAAAGCATCTCTTAACTGTTGCGTTAGGTTTGTCTTCGGCTAACCTAGGAATTCCCTGGTAACTCCTTACCTTCACCTCCTCAGTCCGCACACATGTGATTTTGTGTTTTCTTTAAATGGTACTTCACATTCATTTTTTTTCTTTCCTAAAACTGTTATAAACTCACTGTTTTTTTTAATATTTTTTCTTTCTCTTTCCCCAGTCATATTGTTATAGATTATTAACCCATCAGCCTCGAGTAAATACTATTTTTGTTTACTTTTTACTATTTCTTTTACAAATAATTTTTGTTGTATTTATTTATAATAATGTATATTTTGAAGTCATAAAAGGTCTTATGTAAAATTCACTTAAAGTTATTCAAGAGGACTTTGTCCTCTTCTTCTTCTTCAAGAACAACTGTTAGATATTAATACATCTTGATGTCAAATTTTATCTCTTGATGGACTCCAATCTGTAACCTTCTATTTATGTTACATCGAATTGAGGAACTTACATCTGCGAAATAATACATTGCTATGGGGCAATAAGTCACTACACAAGGTAACTTTACCTCGTCAAAGAATGGAAATGTAACTAAAGCGTACAGCAACAACTAACTAGCAAACTAAACCTCGAATGTCATACATATCACTAGAACACATTCTCGATTAGTTATAATACAACTTTATCTTGGCATATCACTCTGTACTCTGCCTACATTCGTTTAGTCATGAATTTCATTTAGCTGATTAATTAAAATTTTAATGAGAGTGTGCTTAATTATTAATTAGAAAAAAATAGTCATACTCAAGTAAACGAGTATATATTGATTATTGACCGTTCAAATTTATGAGCAAGGATTGGTCTTTGTATTTGAAGGAATAAAAACTAATTTGCATACAAAAGTATTTTTTTTATTTTTGCCTACGTTTTGAATTTAATTTTAAGCCTACTTCTCGGCAATGAAGGTGAAAGGTGGAAGAGAGAGAGAGAGAAAGACGGAGAGAGAGAGCGAGAGAGAATGAGGAGGAGGGGGGAAGATTAGTGATAAGTGATTTACACGATTTAGTTACTTTAAAGTAAGAGACTCTCTCCCTATCCCACCTTCGTCCTGAAGAAGGTCTGAAATTTACTCTGAAACGTTGGCAATAATAAAGAAAATTTTGTTTACAAATTGGCTTTTATGTGTTGAAATCCCAAAACCGATTCCCCGACTAATCCTTTTTCATAAATATATATTAAAATCACTAATTCTATAGCCTTAATATTTGCATAACAAAATGAATAATTGCATGGATAGTAAATCATTTATAAACGGCAATATCTTAAAATAATTTTAAGTGTCAGGAGTTCGCTTTATGTCTGAGTGTAAGATACCGTCCTTCTAGAAATTGAAATTTCTGTTGATTTCATCTATGAGAGGGTACACGGAGGCTAGTGTCGCGGGTACGACTGGATGCCATCCCAATACGTGGTAGAGCTGGAGGTCGATGAGCTGGTTCCTGGCGTGTCCTCAGATCCGCGCTCGTCTCCTTCTTGTCTCTCTACCGGGTGCTCCCGTCAAGCTGTCCGTGTATTGCTCTCAGTCAGCCGATGTTTACGTTTGCTCTNTTGTACTAAAAGAGTCAATCACAATTTTTTTTAGCCTTATGGAAAACTTTAGAAAAATAGAAGAAAGCATAGGCTCTTACTTGCAGATCTTCACATCAACATATTGCTTATTTATTCATTCTTTTATATAATGGTATTAATTTCTGTTTAAAAAAAAACTCAATAATGTATATAAAGTAGGCTGAAAGGCAATTCAATAATATTTTTTAGCTGTGGTTGTATGTTGGTTGGTCAGGATTCAGTCTAAGGGTTCCAAAAAGGACAAATATTTGACCTAGTCGGTCTTTACTCTTTGCAATCTATTTGGGTGTTAGATTTTGTAAGCAGATGTATCTCAAGTAAACGTTGGTTAAGTTCAAAAGCTAAAATAATTTCTGTGGCATAGAGTGTTTCATTAAGACGAATCTCCTCCTTATTACATCCCTCACCCGGTCCGACACACACTTTTTGATCTTGCCTGAACATCAGGAAGGGTGAAGGTGTCAATTTTTGTCTATGCAAGCATTTTATTGGTAAATTACGTCTCACAAAGTTTGCGCATATTTCAGTGCACTATGTGGTAAAACTAGTAAATATATATATATATATATACTACTGGCCACAGTTTTTAGTTTTCTTATTTTTTTTTAAATTTAGCATGGAGCAGTTTAATCCAAAACGAGTTCGTTGAGAGTGTCGGACCAATGAGAGTGTCGAATTACCTGCAACGTATAGAGCAAGTGAAAAAGTATTTTCAATTGAGCGACGTAATATTTAGTATAGATTTATGAAACTAAACCCTAATTTAGTAGAGTTTTTTTGTTGGGGTTAGGTCAAGGTTGATCCAAAATATACAATTAAAAAAAAGAGAGTAATTCTTATTATCTGCCGACGTTTTGGCTTACTTTGTAAGCCATCTTCAGTGATATGAAGGCGGGAGGGGATGTCGCGTGACCTGGATCAACTTTGACCGAACCCCAACAAAAAGCATGTACTAAATTTGGGTTTAGTTTCAAACATCTATAATAAATATTACGCCCATTATATTACCCAATGAATGAATCAAATGTCACAGTCAACAAAAAGTAATTGAAAGTAAACAAAGATAATATCCTGCTATTTCTAAAGTTAACAGGAAATAGCTGGAGATAAAATTTTATTTTTCAATTATAGTTAATGAGGTACGCGGAAATTGAAAACAAACATTTTTCTTACTGTGACGCTTAATTTTAAAGCTATATTTTTATAAAACCTTTTTCCTATTAACATAACAATTCTTCCACCTTATTAATTTCTGAGCGAAATGACCTTGCTTGTTCTACTTCAACGCTAACATAGAAATAAAAAACATTTATTTTAAAAGGAAGAAATATATTTTCCAGTTCTCTTATGGAATGTATTAATTTTTATTTAATTGCTAACATTATGAGTCTTATAGTTTTAACAATTTTTAGTGCAAGGGAACAGAATAAAAAATCTAACTGTCCCAGCCAGGACCCTTGCAGTTCCATTGCATTAAAAATTGTTAAAATTTACGAGGGATTAAACACCACCAAAACTTTATAAAATTAAAATTTAAAACTAAATAATGAGAGTCATTTAAACAGCCTGACGATGTCAGCTCCTCCGAGCATAAGACGATATATTCGACGGCCTCGGAGGTTAGACTCTCGACACTAGTGCGGTGAATTTAATAATTTTAATAATAGACTCGTCCTGGTAGTATAAATGGTAAAACCACCGGCCCGGATAGCAGGAGATCCAGGTTCGTGACCTGGCTGGGACAGTTAGATTTTTTATTCTATTCCCTTGCACTAAAAATTGTTACAATTCACGCGGGATTAAATACCATAAAAAAAAATGTATGAGTCATATGGTTTTTTATCTGAATTATGAGCTAGCAGACAGAGTCCACCGATGGGGTTTACACAAATAACGATGGACATTGAATGATTGTTGAATTTATGAACACCTGAAAGAAATCCGTTATTATTTTAAGATATCATGAAGGATTCTAATGAAAGGAATCTTTTCTCTAGCGGGAAACTATCTTTAATTGCTGATTCTGCAATTAAAGATGGTTAAAAAAGTAAAAAGTAAATTGTAAAGTGATTACTGTAATTTATTTAAGCTGACTTGCTATTATTTTCTATCTACTATTTTACAACAAAAATTTGTATTGTCATAATATTACTTTTGAAAGTGTCTTATCATTTTCATATAAAACTGAGTCTAATCATTATTAATAATTAGAATACCTTGGGAATAAGAAGAACAAAATAGTTTAGCTCGCAGCTAAAACTTCTCTCTAGATATAAGTTGCAAGCTTCGAGATGTTGTTTGTTGTTTGGATCTCTTCCCGAAAGCTCTATGAGGGTATGTGATAATTAGGTAGTTCTTTATTATCTTCAATATTAGTAGATAAAGAGTCAGGGAGGTAGGGACTCTGAATATATCCTCGCTCAACTTCCCGAATTTGTGTGTTTGTAAAATTATAAAAAAAATACACTTATTAGAAGATGAAATTCTGTATCTATTATGTCTGTAAGTATTTCCCCATGTACAAACCAAAATCAATTACCGAACTCATCCTAGAGATTCCTTAATGAAACCCTAATTGTGAATTTAATTTATTCTTTTTGGAAATGCATATGGCAGATCTCACTCGCAAGAATACATATGCGCGCAACTTGAAATTTGCTTTTTTCTGGATAGATGTTCGATAGTTCTTCTCATTATTGACTCTAAATTCTTGTTTTAATTAAAGTCAGCTTTTTCTAGGTTAAAATAGATAAAACTGCTGATAGGGTTGGCTTTTAAATTGCTAATCCAATTTCATTTACATTTATACAATTTTATATAAATGGATTTTTTTTTAATCTACTTTAATTGCAAGAATTGTATTATTTGGTGATCAAGTGAATCCAATTAGTTCGTTTCATACATATACTTTTATTCCCCTTGTAAATAATTATTTAAAAAAAAAAAATTTATTCTGTTCTTTTAACATTGTGAAAACTCGGGAGAATTATAATACTTTGTAATGAATTTCATAAATTGCACAGCATAAAAACATTTTTCAATTAGTTTTTTAATTAGTCTTATCTTTGTGACATACATAAAATAACGAAGAGTAAAGTTTTAAATGAAATACGACTGGAATAAAATAAGCGCTAAACATCTAGACGACTAGTCTACGGGGGCTCGTAAAGCCTTAGAATAGTGGATAATAAGGATTTTAAGGATGGTGTGAGAGTGGGTTGGGGGTGGGTTGGGGTAGTAGCTGTGAATACAGCATGAGGGCGGTCCTCCTTTCACTGCGGGCCCGAGAAGTGGGGGGAGGCCCAGGGGTTTGTGTGTGTAGGGCACTCGGGAATTAACTGGCACCCCTGGCTGGGGGAACAGTGTGCCCCAGAACCTTTCCGCGGATGGGAGGAGGAGGTATTCAAATACGGGAGGTGAACTCCTCAAGGGAACAGGATCTCCGGACTGCGCCTAGGAATGACTCGGGCCATTACCTGTTCCGCGATATGGCTCTCTCTAAGCTGGCTAGAAATGTTTGTTCTCCTATTGCAAGTGTTCCTGAAGGATTCGATGTGAAACCTATCCACCCACATTGGTCGTGGTCGAGTCCTTGATCAAACCCCCGAAATATTTCAGGAAGACTTTCTAAGAATTATCGATGTAATTTTTTTTAGGAAAAGAATTCAAACAGAGGAGGAGTGGGGGTATTCAAATGCAGGGGGAGGTGAACTCCTCAAGGGAACAGGATCTCCGGACTGCTCCTAGGAATGACTCGGGCCATTACCTGTTCCGCGATATGGCTCTCTCTAAGCTGGCTAGAAATGTTTGTTCTCCTATTGCAAGTGTTCCTGAAGGGTTCGATGGGAAACCTATCCACTCACATTGGTCGCGGTGGAGTCCTTGCTCAAACCCCCGAAATATTTCAGGAAGACTTTTTAAGAATTATCGATGTAACTTATTTTAGGTTATAGTGCTGTTTCCAGAAAAACAAATTATGATTAAAGCTTATTCCCCAATACGAAATGTCGATTAATGATTTAAACAATTTTTTCCTTATAGTGCTACTTAATATTTTCATTTATATGTAAGGAACTAATTTACTTTACAATAACAGATATGAATAGTTTTTATAAAATATATTTCATCACTATACGCTCTCATACTAATAACAATATTATATTTATGCTTATCAACGGTCAGCAGTTAATACTTTTTAATTATTCTCAATGAAAGGGGGGATATAAAAAGAAGGTCTTTATTCATATTATTAATAATAAGCAAGATCTACCAATAGGAGTCGGAGTTGACTTGGCTCGTGAAGAATGGTTAGGAATATTTTGTGCAACTTATTGACTGTAATATTTTAGTTCAATATTAAAATATTAATTTTACGAGAAAATGAAATAAAATAGTTCTACAGGGGCATGTGTCAATAAAAGCTGAAATTTACCACACATTTTTAATATTAATTATCTAGAACAAGGTATTTTTTTTTCTAATATAATTATTTTGTTTTTTAAACTTTAATTTATTGATTACATTCTGTTAAATAAATATATTTTGTAATTTGATTACAATTAAAAGTAAAAATTATATTCAATGTCAATCACATTAGGAGAGAAGGTGACTAATGACCACACTCTCAAATTATTTACAGACTATGTCCCCAGGAAGTCACGGGGCAATCTTCGTTTGAGTCGACGGGGAGGGTTGTAGGGGTTGGAGTTTGAAGACAAGGTCTGAGCTAGTGGATTAGGATGGTATGGCAGTTTGCTGTGGAAAAGGATGAAGCGGGAAGAAATGAGGTCTCGAACAAAAGGGATAATAAGATCGTGGTGAAGGGATAAATTGGATACGTAATAGGGAGCATTTGCAATTATTCTGAGGGTTTTGGATTGAAAGGACTGGATTCTTTGAATGTTGGAAGGTTTGGCGGCACCCCAGATTTCTATTCCGTAAGTCCAGATTGGTTGTAATAAGGTTTTGTAGAGCGTCAGTTTTTTTTCTATCGTAAGATTGGAGTTCTCATTCATGAGTCAGTATAGATGTCCATACTGCCGATTGAGATAATTATTTAAAATGTTTACTGAATGTGAGACTAATGTTGTAGAGGTTTAACCTCTAACTTATTGAGGGTTAAAAAAACACTTTTTTATTATAGCTGCTACAAAATTAAAGAAGTTATTGGGCAAATTCAGTTGTACAAAAGATTTACAATAGTATTTTATGTTGTAGTTCTGTTAACTCAAAAAATAAAACTCGGTTTTTAGGATTAGAGATTTTTGTTTCGTTTAGTTCAGTAGTCTCTAGAAGTTTATTTGAAGATAATATTGTCACTCGTGTTAAATGAATATCTAAAACTATGATTAAAAAACCTTCTATTGAGCGGTTTCGATATTCAATAACTAAGGAACTTAAGAAAATATTTTACTCAAGATTGAATTTAAAATTGAATTTTAAAAAAATAAGATAATCTTGTTATGCAATTCCATTTTGACTCTAAAGGCAAATGTACTCATGGCTTTATTGTGCTAAAGATAACAATATATTGATAAGCTAAAAGGTTATATGCAGAATTTATTTGGTATTTTATGTCTGTTACAAAAATGAACAGAACTTTAATACAAATATTATAGAAAAGCTTTTAAATTTGTCGGGAATCCCAGAAGTTCAAAGAGACTAATTTGACGGCAGTTTATCTGTAAGTAAACACCTACAGTGTTTTAAGTAATACTACCTCGAGTGTAGTAACACTTTTGCTTCTCATCCGTCAGAATATGAAATGAAAGTAAGCTCCTCTTAGCTTGGACTCCTCGTTGCTTTCTGTTATTATTTAGAAGAAGAAAAAAGCCTAAAAAATAATGAATAATTTGTATGTTAGATGTTTTTGTTGGAATTCGGCCCGAAATATACAAATTTAAAAAATGTGTATTTTTTCAAATTATCTGCCAACGTTTCGGCTTACATTGCCAGTCATGAAAATTGGATCTTAGTTACACGTCGTCCCCTCTCGCCTTCATGATAGCCCTGAAGATGGCTTACAATTTAAGCCGAAACGGCAGATAGTTAAAAAAATACATTTAAAAAAAAATTGTATATTTTTGGATCTACCCTGACCGAATCTCAACAAAAAACATCTAATAATAATATCTACGGTCAATAAAACTCTCCATTTGAATAATTTATTTGGTTTTGCCCATCAATGGGTCTCGCTTTTAAGCCATATCATCTACTCTTTCCTTTATCTTGACAAGGTGATATTAGTGTTTGACTCTTCTGCAGGATAGATGAGAGCTATCATGCTCTCGCCAAACGCGTTGGTTTCCGTTTGTCTGCCTGAGAGGTAATTTGAGGTTAGGCGAGGAGAGTGTTGTTAAAAGTATATTTATCGCAATTTATCTCCACCGATTACATTTGCCGACAAATGTTTCGTGTATTCGCTGACCGACGTCATTTCAGCCTGCTTAATTTACCACGCTTCTTTCTGACGGAATTATTTATTTCCAACTAATAGTCCTCACTCCTAAAATATACCAGGATCCTTGGTTGTTGATCTTCTGTAATGCTGTAATTTATTTTTCTTTGCTAAATGTGTTTTGAAAGTATTTATTCAATAATGTTTTAATTTCTAACTTTTATTTCACAATTATTGAAGAAACCTAAAAAATATAAACTGGAAAAAATAAATAAAACTTGTATATTTTATGACCGCACATAAAAGTCTTCTCAGGACTGAAATTTAAAGTCTCGTAAAATGTAAATTTTTTAGGCTTTTTTCTTCTTCTAAATAATAACAGAAAGCAACGAGGAGTCCAAGCTAAGAGGAGCTTACTTTCATTTCATATTCTGACGGATGAGAAGCAAAAGTGTTACTACACTCGAGGTAGTGTTACTTGAAACACTGTAAGTGTTTACTTACAGATAAACTGCCGTTAAATTAGTATCTTTGAACTTCTGGGATTCCCGACAAATTTAAAAGCTTTTCTATAATATTTGTATCAAAGTTCTGTTCATATTTGTAACAGGCAAAAAATGCTAAATAAATTCTGCATATAACCTTTTAGCTTATCAATATATTGTTGTTATCTTTAGCACAATAAAGCCATGAGTACATTTGCCTTTAGAGTCAAAATGGAATTGCATAACAAGATTATCTTATTTATTTAAAATTCAATCTTGAGTAAAATATTTTCTTAAGTTCCTTAGTTATTGAATATCGAAGCCGCTCAATAGAAGGGTTTTTAATGATAGTTTTAGATATTCATTTAACACGAGTGACAATATTATCTTCAAATAAACTGCTAGAGACTACTGAACTAAACGAAACAAAAATCTCTAACCCTAAAAACCGAGTTTTCTTTTTTGAGTTAACAGAACTACAACATAAAATACTATTGTAAATCTTTTGTAGAACTGAATTTGCCCAATAACTTCTTTAATTTTGTATAAAGGAGTCAAAATTCACATGTCAATTTCATTCTAATTTAATTATCATTTCAGCAGCTTTAATAAAAAAGTGTTTTTTTAATCCTCAATGAGTTAGAGGTTAAACCTCTACAACATTAGTCTCACATTCAGTAAAAATTGTAAATAATTATCTCAATCGGCAGTATGGACATCTATACTGACTTATGAATGAGAACTCCAATCTTACGATAGAAAAAAAACTGACGCTCTACAAAACCTTATTACGACTAATCTGGACTTACGGAGTAGAAATCTGGGGTGCTGCCAAGCCTTCCAACATCCAACGAACCCAGTCCTTTCAATCCAAAACCCTCAGAACAATCGCTAATGTTCCCTATTATGTATCCAATTCATCCCTTCACCACGATCATATTATATGTGTGTGTGTGCGTGTGTATGTATCCCTAATGAAACTTGGGGAAGTGAATTTGTGAGATTATACCCTAAGAGCACCACAGTTGCTTAGCAAACAACATTACCGCGGCACTGACGTCCTGATGGAAGGTGTAACGATGCCTTTGTATTTCTATTGGGTATGCAGAATAAAATGGCTCTCGGATATCTTAGATCCGTGAGAAACTTTAATGAGAGCTCATCTAAGGGTTTAAACTCCTACATAAAATCGCAGGTGTTGTTCAAGATTAATGAGATAGTTACAGGAGCGATCATCCTCGTTGAAGAAAAACTGTCAAATCGCGTTTCCGCGTTTATGAATAAGTGTCCATTAGCACATGACGGGGTCTATAATGACAACCCAATATCTTATTAAGTCTTTTAAAAAAATAAATAAATAAAATAATCAAAGAAGGTTGAGAAAATAAGCTGAAACCTTTGATTGGTATTATTATATTATTATTTTATGGCTGCATAATTAATATAGTTACTAATACTAATAATTACTAGCATTAGTATTAATTAAAAACTAACTAATAATTGTATTATTGCAATTATTATTCTATGATAGAAATCATTATAGATAAATAGAGGAGGGAGTTAGAAGAAGACATCAACTTCAAATATTAGCATCTTCTTTAATATAAGTATTAAGGAAAAAGTGAGATGTAACGTTTAATAACATTTATCTTGTAAGGCAATATATATTTTAAGAAAGATTTAAGAGTGTAATTTGGAGTTTGAGTTGGCCCTCCTCTTTCCGAACGAAATTCGGTATTAATGATGCTTAATTGTCTTTCCATTTATAGGAAGAAATCGGATTAGTGGATTTCTGTAATTGTTTATATAAGGATAATTTTAATAACGGACAATATGGACGTTTTCTATTACTAAGGTTTCATACAATTTTTACTAAATGAGCAGGCTCGTCTCTTCGGTCGGTCTTGAACTTCCCTTATCCGTATTTTCCGTTTCGTTCATTGTTTTTTTTTTTAGTTTCTAGGTCAAACTAGTTAGCTATTCATTTTTAAGTCCATTTTTATTAAAAAATAGGGCTTATCTTTAGTTTACAATGGGCATTGATTTTATTTTTATTATCATTGTTTTCTATAGAAGAAAATGGGGATGGAAGGAAAATCAGTCTAAGTAAAAATTATAATATATTTTTTTTTTAATTTCATATACATATAGTATTGTGCTTTGATGTTTATATGGTCTTTACGGTTTTTTGTATGTGAGACAGTGAATGTGGTTTCTAAGCACCAACTTACCCCTACCATTTCCTAACGTCGAATAGACTACATTACTAGTCCTTTGATCCTTGCTCTCCTTCTCCAAAACTCATTGTTCGTGTTACAATTAAATCCGACGTTTATTAATTTCCATCTCTTATTTTCTTTGTAAGGCTGTCATCTTCTTCTTAGCAGTCATTTATCAAAAGGCCTTCAAATACCCTAGAAGCACTAGAGAAGAATGATTCAACGTCGAAAATAGCTGCATTCAGAGAGATAACATATTAAATCTATCTTGTTTTTGTTCATTGAAAGTAAATGCCCCCCTTGGCAGATAATCCTTCATTAAAAAATACATTTTTTTAAAATGTGTGTTTTTTGGATCTACCTTGAACGAACTCCAACTAAAATCTTCTTAGAATAATATCTACGGTCAACAAACTCTCCTTTTTATTGTAATGTGTTGTAAAATAAACCTTTCTCTAGGGCCACCACCCTGGTGGCTACTCTAGCTCATGGGATCCCTTCGGATCTCGCAATCCTGGTGCTGCGATAAATGAATAAATAAGCGATAAATAAAAGCTTGTCCAAGGTGGGATTAGAATGGGATGGGAACCTGTAGACAGCCTCTTGGTGTTTGAATGAGCTCAAATGGTTGAATGGGAGGCTAACAAAAAAAAAAAAAAAATCTCTCTATTACTATGCATTATTCTATATTTTCTCATTTTTTTTTCTGATTAATTATCCTTTATGTGAAACTGTATTCTTTCACTGTCAATGTCCATCCTATTCACCGACCAAAGCAAGTTTTTTTTTTTCCCTAATATTTTTTCTGATATGTTCGTTTTAGGAAAATGCGAAACGAATTATAAAATTTAATATGGGGTTAACTGAACAAGATGTATTCATTTTATGGTTTATAAGCGGCATTAGTTCTTAATGAAATTTTTCATATCGCTTTTAAATGCTAAATGAAATGTGTTTCTTTTCTTATTTCTTTATTGAACGAAGCTAAGGAGAATTACCTGAAATGTCCAAGGAAATGAAAAATTGTTTTTGATGCAAGGAGGGAATGTTTAGTTTTGTGTAGTGGTTTATTTATTGATAAGTGATATATTCTATAAGTTTAAGGGATTTAATGACATGGAAATTTCAAATAAAAATATCGCTTTGTTTACACAGCTCTTACGTGACGGACTTTTTAATTTCAATATAGAAGGCCCCCCTCGTCCAATTTTGATTGCTTATGAACTGAAAATAAAAAAGTTAATTGAAAAAAAGTAAATATATTCCTTGTGTCCTTGTGCTTTTTCATTTTTGTGTATGCACTGCACTCTCTATCCCACCTGTTATTGATTAATATATATAGTAGTTTTACTTATGTATTAGTTGTAACACTTTCACATTTATAGGATTAATGATAATTAACAAAGTTACAAATCTAAGGCCGTATCGGGAAGTTGTTCAATCACTTGAACTGTAACACTTTCACATTTATAGGATTAATGATAATTAACAAAGTTACAAATATTAGGCCATATCGGGAAGTTGTTCAATCACTTGAACTTGGAAAAACGTCATTAAAACTCATGAAATGTTTCTGAGCATGCCTCGCNTGTGTGTGTGTGTGTGTGTGTGTGTGTGTGTGTGTGTGTGTGTGTGTACAATAAGCTTCGAAAAATTCGTATAAGCTAAACTCAGCATTCACCGTCTTGATTTTAACAATGGCTAATGTGAACTGTTATCCTAAACACTCTTAGATGTTTATTTCTCGACTTCCCTCATTTTATTTCCGAAAACAGACCCTGAAAAAGTTATATTTTTTTACAGTCTCGCGCAAAATAATTCTGTCATTTTGAACGTTTCGTTGGAATCTAACCGGAGACACAATAATTTTTAAATTATTTTTTTTTTTCATTTTTCTTTTTTAATTCTGCGTCTTTTCATGCTGGGGTTTAGGTTATTTTGTCTCAAAATGTTTTCTTAGCAAATAATTTTTCATTCACTAGTTTTCAAATTTTAATTTAAAATTGTTATTTTCACTCTCGAATCGTGAGATCTAATAATTTACACAGAAAGGTTTTGGGGAGAAATTTTATCATGTAAAAGAGTACTTTGGAGGGTTCAAGGGTTCAAGTATAAAATTAATATTTTCCTGTCAGTCACAGATTATTTTCAGCTTACATTTTATGATGAAGATTATCTTGTAGCCGTGTAAATGTTTTTTTTTTAAATACAAATAAATATAGAAACACAAAATATAAATGATTTTCTCAGTTATTTATAAGTTTATAGTATTTTACTCTATTACTATTATGTTAGAGTTGTATTTGTATTGTATTTAAGCAGGATCAACCCAGAAAAACTCTTCCATATCTTATTATATTATAAAACTGTTGATTATATCAAATGAATGAATATAAAAATATGATAAAGTAAAGAAGTGTCTTCTGATTTTGAGAATATATATTTGATTTACATTTTGGCATGTTATTTGCAAACATTATGATAGAATTTCCATAATAATAATGTAGTACACAACAACTGACGTTGAAGAATGTATCAAGAGGAGTAAAACCAGTCTTGAACTCAGGGAATCGCATTACATTCCAAAACCGGTTGTTTAATTGGCCATAGAAGGAGCCATCTCATAGATTAGTGTTATTTATTGTTTTTATTTAGAATTCCATTCTCCTTATGTTAATCCTTATTATTTAACAGATATTTAATACAATTTATTTTGATAATTTTTAGTGCAAGGGAACAAAATAAAAAATCTAATTGTCCCAGCCAGGACGATATATTCCCGAGGCAGACTCTCGACACTAGTGCCGTGAGTTTAATAACTTATCAGGCTTGTCCTGGTGGCGTAAATGGTAACGCCCGGAAAGCAGGAGATCCAGGTTCGTGCCCTGGCTGGGACAGTTAGATTTTTTATTTTGTTCCCTTGGACTGAAAATTGTTAAAATTTACGTGGGATTAAATGTCACAAAAAAATTTATAAAAATTTATATTGATATCTTCCTCTATTCATAAAATATTCCTAAAGTTCTTCATCCAACTGGGAGGCAAAATTTTTTTGTCTGTTAGGTATTATTCTGCGATATTTTACGTCACCAATCGCCCTTAAGATTTTGTATACTTTACTTCCTTGCTCCTAATATAAACAGTAGGTGGTATGGTTTTATCATCAGGACAATTTGAAGACGATAACATATTTAATCCTTATCTGATTTTAAACAGTTTTTTTTATTGCTAAAATTTCAATAGTTTCTAATTGGTTTCCCTTAATGTTGACAAAAAATTAATTAAGAGCTTTGTCTTCTTTTCTTAATTTGTGATTTTCAACAACCGCGGTTTAATTTATTTCAATTTAATGTAGTTGTGAAACTGATTAGGAAATTTTTCATATTTTTTTATAGTCAAAACTTTGCCGATGAATGTGTTTTCTTTATGCTCGTTTTGATACATGTTATTTGTTATGCTTCGTGTTTGGCAAGGTTATGTCTTCTTAGACCTGCGGAATATAATATAATAATATGTAATGATTACCATTGATTTTATTATGTATAGGCTTTTCGTTTGTTCAGAAGCTTTTAAAGAATTAAATAATTGCTTTAATTTTAGTTTATTTCATTACAATCCTTCAATTAGCAGTAAAATCTGAAAGATGAATTATTTTGAAAAATTATATACTCTCTGTACTGACCTCTATTGAAAACAGTAGAAACATGATTAACTGTAATTTTATATTTTAGAAAAAAGGAAAAAAAAAATTTGAACCTAAAATTCTTACCCTCATAATTGTGTTCTTATAGGTTCTAATTTTACATATTGTAATGCATATTTGTATGCCTATATTTGTTATAAGATAGATTTATTTTTAATGATTTACTTTAAGGCCATCCTTAATAGAGTTCGCCATGACTCTGACCCGACAACGTTTCTGTGTCTGCCATATTTCATAATCTTACACAAATTGAGTGACTTTTTATACATTAATATCTGGCATGAGTCACTTGACATGAAACCTTTATTCCCTTTGTATGCGCAATCAATATATTTATTTCACACTTGCCTACCTTATACTCCTCAAGTATTAGTTCTTCCACAATATCAATTGATCTTTTTTAGTTAGCCAAGTTTTTCTTTGTTGTTTTTTTTCCCGTAAAGCTGATATTTCATTCAAGGTGGTGATAGTGAAAATTCCTTGTTTACTTTGTTCAAATATTTGCTTATTGCTGATAATTTCAAGCTAAGTATCGGACTGGAAATATAAATATTTTTGCCGAGTGACGCCAGCGACGGCACCAACACTCGGCTGTATCCGAGGAATCTTCCGCCGCGCCCAGTTCTCCTCCTACCAGTCGCAGGAAGTGATTATCCTATTGGCAGAATGATGTCACAATTGGAGGAGCCCTTGTTGAATCTTTAGGGCAATACAGCTTGTTCACTGGGAGGGTTAGAGGTCAACTAACTCTCCTGTATGACTGAAAGCCCTTCCCATATTCTATTCATTTTCTTTGGTGAAAATTTCAAAATTATTTCTTAAAAAAATCTTGGTATCATATGTATTTGGAATACCTTACCGTTCACTCTGTTTCTTTAACTTTAAGGAACATATTTTCTCTTAAGTAACAATAAAGGATTAGACAAAGAGAGTAGAACCTGAAAAGCACAAGTGATCCCTATTTTAGCCGGAGGATTACGGCGCGAACAACAAGGGAGAAGGGAAAAGTTCAGGTTGCTAAGAGTATGTCTGAAGACTGACCGAGAGGTGAGGATTGAGATGGATTAAAACGACTTGAGAGAACAGGTGGACACCACTTCCGATAGCTTAGAAGTTAGTTTACAAGCGACTAGGTGGAGTTTACTCTTGTTTAATAAATCAGCAAAAATGCAATCTACTTTAGCACTGGATTTATAGACATTCGCTCTGGGCTGTTGTCACACTGCGAGAGAAAACACATATTGAAATACAGCAGTGTATATATATATTGACGCGATATTAATTCACTTGTCGCACCGAATGTATAGAACTTAACTTTGGCTTATATAAATAAAATAACATAGTAAATAGTGGAATAATTTAAGAGTGTTTGAATGCCTTTGCCGTAGAAGGCTCGGGTTTTTTTTAGCACCATTTAGCGCTGTTGTCATCATACAATATTGTAATCATAAAATAAAATAAAGTGGAGACCTGATTACTTATCTTCTGAGTGATTCTCCTCAGAAGAAAAATTACCGGTTTGGTAATTGCTATTGCATTCTGATTTTGGCATAAAAATTAGAAATTATTATTTATACTAGGCAGTAGTAATAATAATAAAACAAATATTACAATAAAAAACAGACCTAATAGTGATGTGCTTCATTTGTTTTGTACTTATTTATATTGTTGCTAAATCATACTATTAAATTAATAGTATTTTAAATGTGTTAGATCATGAAAGATTTAGAATTATTTACATTATTAATTAAAAATTAAAAAAAAAATACTAATAATTTAATTAAATACAAGGGAATGTCCGTCGAGCCGTAGTCACTTCGCATAAGCAGATAGTACAAGATACATGCTGTAGAACTAAGTTTTAATAAGTGGCTTTTGCAATTTTCAATGAATGTGGATTTTTTTATATATTGGTAGTTCTGTTAAAAATTTATGATTATTTTACAACCAAAATTTTATTAAAACCATCGCAATTAAGAGAGAAGTTCATTATAGATGACGTACAATCTCCTACATAACTAATATATTTTATAATGTAGTAAGTATTTCTCTGAGAAATAAGTCCTTGGAGTAATGACTATTCATCTCTGTTGGGAACCCCTTCTCATTGACATTTGCTTTAAAAGAGAAATGAGTGGACAAAGGCAGATAAATAGTGGAGTGGAGAGAGTGGAGGGGCATGTAGGAGAGGCGGACCACAGTTCCCCCATGTCGAGGTCATGATTTCGACCCCCGGCTGGAGGAAAGCGATGACCTTTGCTTAGTAGAAAGTCTCCCTATGACCTCGTCACTCTCATCAAGGAAGATGGCTCTCCAGTCTTCCTTTCAGAAAGGAATTGTTTTCCCATTTCCAACCATTCCTAGTGCCATTTTATCCAATAAATTATAATAGAGTAAATTAGTCTTTATAAATATTTTATTTAAACAATTAATGAGAGGGAATAGAATAGAGGGAATTCAATGAGATATCTAGCGCGTCCTGGTATCATAACTGGTAAATGCACCGGCCCGGATAGCAGGAGATCCAGGTTCGATTCCTGGCTGGGACAGATAGATTTTTTTATTCTATTCCCTCTCATTAATTGTTTAAAATTTACGTGGGATAAAATACCACAACCAAATAAAATATTTATAAAGAAAAAATTAAATAAAGTAAATGACGAGAGTCGACAAATAGTTTGACAATGTCAGCTCCTTCGAGTACAAGACGAAGTTCTCGCCTTTCTCGTGGGTTAGGCTCTTGCTAGTGTAGAGGGAATTGAATGAGATAACTAGCGCGTCCTGGTAGCACAACTGGTAAGTGCACCGGCCCGGATAGCAGGAGATCCAGGTTCGATTCCTGGCTGGGACAGATAGATTTTTTTGTATTCTATTCCCTCTCATTAATTGTTTAAAGTAAATTAGCATTAGACAAAATTTATCTGTAAATCATAATAGAAATGAATTTTTTTCCAAAATATGGCCACAGTATAGAAGAAGTTATGTGTATGTGGTGTGTGTGTGTGTATGTATGTGTGAGTGTTGTGTAGGCTGCAATGTTTTAAACAAATTGTCTGTAGTCCCATTCGTAAACCTCATAGGTGAAATGAATGAAGTCCTCTCCATAAGTTAGAATAGATTATAAAAAAAATTTTGATCCATGATATTTTCACTAAAACCATTACCACCATTAATTAAATCATTTCAGGATATAAGCAAAGGTTATCGATTACTTGGGTTGGTTTCATTATTTAAAAAAAATACAGTGGTTGGAAGTTAAGCTATGTCAATGATCTTACTTCACTGTTGTGTATTGAACCTGGACGCCTCTTATTCATTGATAATGATTATTAATGCATTATTCACTGTCAATCCTCTTAGGTCAGTCACTAGTACTGTAATACTTTTCTTTCTTCTCTTTTTTTTTTTTGTTCTTAAACTTTATTAGGGATTCAAAACTGCTAGATTGGTATGCCATGGTTTTTTTTTTCCCTTTGACTCTAGTATGCAAACCATAAGCTCCGGCGAACAGTTCTACTTTAGATGCCGGATCTCCATACTCCCATCTCCTCCCACTTCCAGATCTTTTTGTTCTCCCCGAGCTGAGCTTATTGTTCGGCGAAGATCCCTCTCTCTGGCAGTATTGTTCTACGGTATGTCGGTCGAGGATACCGCTTTACATGGCTGAGATAAGTAGTGAAACTCTCGGAGAGAATACCCCCCTCTTCTGTAATCTAGTATGTACTTCTCGTTATGTATTTCTCATCATGATTATAACTCCTCCCATTGACCAGAAGCAAGATATAATGGTGGCAGAAGACTATGTAGAGACCTAGTAATTTATTTTTTCATAAGTCGTAATACATGTCATTAAGTTATGCTCCCTTAACGTATAAGATAGCTGTTATTATCATCTCATAAAATATATTTCCAATCAAAAACTTTTGTATGCTGAAGATGGAACGGCTCAGACTAGCCTTGTCGTATGCATATTAATCTAGGAGAGTACTAGGGTGGCTTGATATGTCAGCAGTATTTATGGTAAAGAGGATAGGCCCATGCACACTGCTTGTTAAACATCTATTTCCATGAGGTAGTAATAGAAGTAATCCAATCCGTGTCGAACACTAAAGAAGCGGTAAAAGATGTAGGATTTAAGGATTCAGGAGGTATTGCTGGAAAATATGAATTTTTCTATAGCCAGAAGCACCGTTGAACAATAAAATGCTTACATCAGAAGCCAAATTGGTGATTTGATAGAATATTCTAGGGTTCAATGTCATCATATGTTTTAAGAGTGTTTTTTTTTTCGAATGGTTTGAGAAGTGAGGAGTGGGGAGGGGGTTGTTCAAAGCACGATGTTGTAAATATAGTTCAGAAATACAATGGCCTTGGTAAGATTTCGGACTATTTGACTTCTTAAAAGGTTAGAAAGTTCATAGCTCTTATATGACTCCTAATTGTTCTCCGAATAGCTGTTTGAAGAGGATATGACATCTGCAGATAAGGTAGACAGTTCGGCTTATTTAGTAAAGAAAATTTTTTGTTTTATGATAGAAGATAGACGATTAATGTCTTAAGATATCTATATTTCTGCAGCAATGTACTAGAACGACATTCGCTGAGTTAAGTTTTTCAAGCGATTCAGGAAGTTGTTTTGGGAAAAATTTATTTAGTAAAGTTATTTGGTTATTGGAATGACCCCAATCTCTCATTTAGCTGGAAATACATGAGCTCTAAAATAGCCGGCGGTTGAACAATCCGAGGAATGGCTGTTTCCGATTCCTTCTCTTCAGCAGTCGGATTTTGAAGAGCTTGAGTCGAGAGGATGTGGGCACTTCCCTTCCTGCCTGTGAGTTCAGCAGGGTTGCATTGTCCACTGGAGTCTGGGAAGTGATGAGGGAGGGTTCCGAAGACCGGCCTTGTTCGAAAGGGGAATCTGGGTCTAATTCTGCTCTGCATTTATTATGAGTGGGAGTTTGCCCCAACCCTACATTACAATTTACGCTTCGGCAAAATTTCACAAGTTTCTTTTCTAAAGCAAAAACGAAAGGTCGAGTTTATTATTCAGCAAGATCTGGCCAATAGGACTGAGGTATTGAGGTATTACCTGAAATGTCAAGTGCTAGTAAGATACTTTTTTTTTTTAGATACATCGGGCGTAATATTTAGTTAAGAGCAATACTACTCAACACAGATTTGTTTTTAGATAACATAACTATATTTACGTTATAAAGCGAGATTAAACTAACTAAAAACCGCTAACTAACTAAAATCATCTCCACTCCTACTAAATTTCGTTGAATGATTAATAAAATATTTCTTGTAGTAATTTAAAAAAAAAAAAAAATTCCACGACATTTAAGATAACCCTCACTCATATCCGTATGATTTTGCATAATAATGAAGCTAAATGGCGAATTTATTTGAAAAAACTAAAAACTACGTCCTGTAAAGCGTTTAAAGTTACAGATCCACTTTTGTCTACACACTCAAACTCATCTTTGGTGAATAAGTTTTCTTTTGCGTATTATCGGACCAGGAAACATATTAAATGGCCTGAAATCTCTAGAACGTGTAGAAAACTTTTTTTTTTTTTTTGTTTTTTTTTCGATGTAGCAGGTATAATATTTAGTTTAGAGCAAAGAAACTCAACTAAGATCCATTTATGACAACATGAATATCTTATAAAATTGAACGAATGGGAGTAGATATTTACTTTAACTGAAAACTTTAGTTTTGCCATTCATAAGACTACATTTATTGTTTTTCCTGTTCAAATTTGGCAGGGACCTTTAAAAAATAAAAAAAAAATAAAAAAAGGAAGGGCTAATTATGTTGCGAAATAATATTTGTCGATAAAAAATATATTTAATTTCACATAGAAAATTCTAGTCAAAATATTCATCATATTTGTATGATGCTATCATATTGACTTACTATACGCACTAATGACGGGCTTTCTCATAAACAGGTTAGAAATCGCATGCAAAAATAATTAATAGAAATTTACTAAAAACATATTAGTTTCTTATTTACAATAAATAAGCTCTTCTTCATAATTGCACGTCAATGAATTTATTTCACTCTACTGCCAATAAGCAGTATATTTGGCTATTTTTATTACTTCTTTTTGAAATAAATATGAAAATTAGCTCAAAGCATTTTTTTTTGTTTTCTTTTTTTTTCTTTCTTTTTTTTTTTACAAATATTCGCTTTGCTTGATAAAAGACCCTGTTGGAAGCTGAGTTTAATATTTCAACTGTTTCTAAAGGTTTCTTTGTTATTTCTCATTAAAGCCTTCAAAAATTCATTTATATACACGGGTAGTTCTTGCTGCAAATGTAGTTTGTTGTTATTTATGGAGAGAACAGTTTGCCTTGCCCATTTAATGCCTCCAGCAAATGAAATAAAGATAATAATAATATAAATGATAGTACAAGTAAGAAAGAAGGAGTTGTTTTCAGAGAGGAAGGGGGACTCGTTAATTTTCGTTCATTTTAATTCAAACTGGCCTTTATCCATCTCTTGAATGAAAACAATGAAGGGTGGATTCTGGCGGGTGAGGGTAGTCTCTCGTCGGCGAAAACACTGCTCCCAGTTTAAGGCTAAGAAAAATATTACAGAATTTCAATGGTTATAAAGTTTCAGTAACTCGACTTACTTTGGTTTTGTAACAAATTACCATGGAAAAATAGGAAAAAAGTTCTCTTATTTCGTTTGTTCATAACCAAAAAATTAAAAAGAAAAGAAAAAATATTTCTAAACTCTTTATTAATAGTGAAATTCACTAAATTTTAATGTAGCATTTAGAAAATCCGCCAAATTGACATAGGAAATTAATTGTCTCTTAATATTGTTTAAACTCCCTTTTTATTCTCAAATAGAATTGGTCACAGAGATTTGAAATTTTATCAAAGTCTCATGATTCGTTTAAAAATAAAAATAAAACTGAATTGCGGTACATGATAAATTGACATTTAATAATGGCCGAATTCTAGAGTTTTACCTGTAATTATTTAATAATGTAGATAGTAAAATAAGGCTAAGGGAAAAAAGTCTATTTGTAAATTATTTGAAATCCTAAATAATAGCTAAAGACCGTCATACACAGATATTCCTAACCAGTCTATTTCTGTCCCCCCATCCCCCAGGATAGATTAATGCTAAAGATGGAAGTCTCAAGCTCCGTCACGCAACATCTGCGTAATTAAGATTTTACATTTTTCATATTAGTATTAGGGTATTAAAAAAACGGTATACGATGAAATTTAATTGGAATAATTAGCATAAAAGACGTGATCCGTCATTTTTTCTCCTAGGCCGACCAGGAAAGTAGAGTGGGGATTACGTGTCGTAATTACGTTTGTAAATATCTTGCCTACCAAGCGTTTTTCGTAAAAATGTCTAGAACACAAACTTTATTAAAGTATCATATTATATATCTTTTATTTTATATTAAAGTTTTCATTCAAATATTAACAAAGATATTACGATTATAAGTTTAAAGATTAGTCCTTTTTTTAAAGTTAAAGTATTAGTTTTTTTCTCTCTTTAAATCCCCTTCCCCCGGCCCCTCGACGGGACTTGTGTCTATAT
>KZ809086.1:125175-135628 GCA_000696205.2 Oncopeltus fasciatus | reverse complement strand
TATATAAATATATAAACTATTATAGAAAAAAACATATGGCTCTTTTTATCTTTTCCCTTGTTTCCTTCTTTGATCATACTTTACGCCATTTCAAACTCCGTAAATCTATCAACCTCATAACTGATTGATTATTGGATCTCTTGACAAAGCAAAATGCACTTAGGAGCCGGATTGGTCGCAACAGTGGTCTCCAATTAAGCCACGTAACTGGTAAATTCTTATCGCCTCGTTGCGATCACCATCCCAGACGTAGAAGACCTGTAGGAGACTTCTTTGACATGGACAGGTCGAAAAAGCACTTCGACTAATATTAGTCAGGCTGGATAACTATAACGATTAACGGCAACTACCATCTGTCTGAATTTCAACAACCTATCAACACCCAGCAACCTTGCAACATACATAAAATTCTAATAGGTTATGAAGTTAAAGAGCTCAAGGAGGTTATAAGTCAACTATACGACGTCATAATACCAAATTGCTTGTATGCTTATAAGTGGTCAAGATTTGTTTGCTACCAGATAAAAAGTCATCTTCATTTGAAAGAAAAATTTAATTTTTTAGTAATTTGTTACTAATTAAAAAAGTTATTTATATAGCAAAATCGAAAAGCTCTTACGACTAATTATTTGATTGCTATACCAAAAGTCTTATGAACGCCAAAACATAATTTTTTAACTTTCGTCCCTTATTCTATCGCTAAGAACTTTATTTAACACATTTCACCCGAACCAATAATCAAAAAATAATATTCGTTTAAACTAATTATCCCCAGCCATTTGAATCCCACCAAAATTACCATTTACTCATCTAACAATTTTCCTTATAATATTTTTTCACTGAAGATAACAAACCGTATAATTAGTTCATTATCATTTATTATACCAAAATCATCTTTCTTAGACAAAAATAAGTTCCTGTTCAAGTTGCTATTCTCTAAATATTCGGTCCTCCTAAAGTTTCTTTCCGTCTCAAGCTTATCCTCCTCCCTTATTCCTGTAGCTCATCTTGGCTCCTCCCTCCTTAATCTCCCTCCCCTCTCCCCTAAGTATCCAGCCACTTGTTCTCGGCTAAACCTCTACTTTCCAGCGAATACGATAATCCCCTACACTACGCTCCCCCCACCCTGTTTCCCTGTTAATCTCCCTTCCAGTAATTACTCTCTCTCTCTCTCTCTCTCTCTCTCCATCCCCTCCCCCACCCACCAACACACAGAGAGAGAGAGAGAGAGAGAGAGAGTGGGGTGGGGTAGAGAAAGAGAGACGGAGAGATTAATGTATAAATCATATTCAGTAATGGCTCCGGCCACCCCCTCCACTCCTTCCAAACCCCAGGACGGGAGGAGGGGGCAGTGGCAGTGGAGGGGGTGGACGAAGTCCGAGAGAGCTTACACAACTTTACACTAATGGAAAAGTGCTGACCAACCACATGGCTTGTTTCACTCCGCCCACAGAACACCCAATCAGAGATTATATCCTAGCAGGAAGTCATTGCCCTCCTCCAAGCACCCTTAATAGCATCACCCCCTCTCTAAATCACAAGATTAATTTTTTTAATTAATAAAAAAATTGATTTCTGAACATTTTAAACTAATTTTTACAGTATCATAAAAAATAAAATATTGAAAATAACTATTAGATGATTTTAGTTGGGGTTCGTTCAAGGTAGATTTAAAAAAAAACAAATTTTAAAAAAAGGTGTATTTTTTTAAAAGATTATCTGCCAACGTTTCGGCTTACATTGTAAGCCATCTTCAGGACTGTAGAAATACTATGTCATGAGTAATCAATAATATTTGACGATATTATAATACAGAATTACAATAATGTAATGTGATATCAAAAGTATAAATGTAGAAAGCTATATAAGATAATTTAAAAAAAATGCAAACAACTTGTTAAAAATAATTGAATAACATTGAAACAGCCTTGAAGATGGCTTACAATGTAATCGGCTAACGTTGGCAGATAATCTTTTAAAGAAATACACCTTTTTGTAAATTTGTATTTTTTTTGGATCTACCTTGACCGAACCCCAATTAAAATCATCTAATAATAATATCTACGGTAAAAAAACTCTCCTTTCGTATTGTAAATAACCTGCTTTAAAAATATGATTGTACTCTTTGTTAAAATGTGTTTTTTACAAATTATTGATGACATCAAAACGAGGTCAGGGAAGTCTAAAAGAGGATCCGAAGAGCAAGATGGAGAATTGAAAAGCGTTCTTCTCTTTCACTAAGCCAATCCCAAGTATTTACACCAAGTCTGCCTTCGGCTACTTCTCAAAAAGCAAATTCGACTCGGCGAAAGTTTCAACTAGAAGGAAAACATTTTCTTTAGAAGAACTCAAAAGGATTATATTAAAGTATTTTGAGATTTAAGACTGTGGAGTGGGAGGGGCGAGGAGGGTAATAGAGAAGTTTTCTTACATTCAAAACTTTTAATGGTTTCTCAAACTAATGTTTATTAACTTTAATATAAGTTTTGCACCATTGTCTTTCATTAAATAGGCAGAGTGAATACAACGTGTTGAAGGGTGTTTCTCTCGGGATTTCCCCCCCAGAGCGCAGTGTCATTCGGTTCCTCCCCCAGCCACCCCCGCAGTCTTAAGGGAAGGTGGCTTCTAAGGGTGAGAGAACTTTCTCTAAAGATCTTTTCTCCGCCGGAAACCGTTTGTAAGCCTATTAGTGCGTTCCCTGTTCAGCGGCTCGTGGCTTTTGATCCAAGAGTGTGGGCGTTTTCAAAGACTTCGAGTGCCACACCGGAGACGGACGAGCCGCAAGAAAAGGATGGTCCTGAAAAGGACTCGTNTGGGAGCGTCCTGGTAGCACAACTGGCAAGTGCACCGGCCCGGATAGCAGGAGATCCAGTTTCGATTCCTGGCTGGGACAGTTTGATTTTTTATTCTATTCCCTCTCATTAATTGTTTAAAATTTACGTGGGATAAAAAACCACAACCAAATAAAATATTTCTAAATCTGGGAGTTTCATCGGAAACATAAGTTCTTATTGGGGGAGTTAGAACGAATACAAAAGTCCCTTTGGGAAAAATCACAATCCCACACGAATTACCAATCCTTCCTTTGATTTAAATTATATGAATAAAAATACAAACTACGTTTAGGTATAATTTATTTTTATGTACACTTAATTTGGGCATTATTAATATTTTTGAATAATTATGCTGGAGTATGGTTAGTTGACCGTCGAGTACTGCAATTGAGAAATTAGTCAAGATTTCAGAGAATATACTTTAAATAGAGTATAATGATGAAAAACATTCAGATAAAAAACAAACCATCTAATTATTGAATCAAAAATTTAAATTAAGCCTAGATCTGAGATTTACATCCACTATTTTTTAAATATAATTTTAAAATAAATTAGTTGGATTTATCTGTACATAATTTATGAAAAAAACAGTTCACTACATCAAGATGTCGCGATGCATTACATATGTCAGGTGGTACAAATGATCTGAGCATGTCTAGATTACAATTACTAATTGATGTTGTAAGTGATTACATGTTCATGTAACAGAAGAGTACTCTTGCCTGGAGCTCAAAAGCTCGTATAATTTATGTTCGGTTAACTTGTTATCAGTGATACGCAGAACGTACTGGTAGGATGTGAAGAGTATTAATTGATAAGCTGATTCATTACGCTTAACTAACTTCGAGCAATAACATTCATTTAAATACTGATAGCATGATGTATTGAATGAATAGGAAAACGCTATGGACTCATTTGTAACTGTTCATTTTATTTAATGTTTTGATAATTAGCAATGTTTAAAAGAAAAAATGGACACATTATTTTCTGTCACTTATTTTCTCTGTAATTAATTTACATCGACTCAATAACAATGGGAAAATTCACAAATTTAAAATATTACGTTCAGGATAATTTTGACTCATAAATTGAAACATTAACCAGTGGACAATTGAAAAAAAAAAAAAAAAACAATGTTGCAGGAACAGATTCGTTATAGTTACAAGGTTAAATTCGTTATATGAGATAAAATAGATTAATTATTATATTCAATGACTAGATTTAAAATAATTTATAATCTGAAGAGTTATAGATCTTCAATTATATTATTGAATGCAAATAAAACATTTTTAAAATCGATATAAAGAATTAAACTCTAATTTATTTTATTTTTTACAAAAATATATTTAAAATTAAAAATCTCATTATTATTGTACATGAAAAATGTAAAATATGATTTTCTGCTCCTTATTTTCCATAAAACTATTTTTTAAAGTTTTTCTAAAATTTCAAAATTTTTGACTTCTCAAGGTCGAACCACAAAAATAATATCTTATCGTAAAATATATCTTATTTTAACATTATATCGTAAAATAACACGTTATACTCAGTCTAGTTTTTTCAAAGAAAATATTCTTAATAAAAATGAAAATAAAAGTATTAAATTCTTCGGTTAGCGATAGACACCTTCATTATGTTTTCAGATTACTAAAAAGGTGCAAAAATTTTCATTCTATGCTTCGATTTGTATAGTCCCAGAGGATTCCTGGTGTGTTCCTGGGTAACAAACAACCTTGAAAAAATCAGGCGGACAAAATGGTGTGCTGCTCCAGTTTGTCGTGGATCGAGAATAAATATAACCTTAACATGTTATTCCCTCTGGGCCTACATGGCCTATTGCAGGATCTTTTTAATTTTTTTAATGTAATTTTTTATTTAGTAAATAAATATAATGAAAATCTCTGAATGTTAATATTATTAGAATATTTGAATTAATTACATTTTTGCACATTAGAATATTAAGTCTTTGTTATTATATATATTTTGTATATCATGAAGAGGAAGACGTGTCCCTAAGATCACCTTTTCATGATTGGAATCTGATCTTGGGGACACGTCGTCCTCTCATCATCTTCATGATATACAAAATATTTCTAATCACAAAGACTTAATATTCTAATATGCAAAAATTTAATTAATTCAAATATTCTAATAATATTAACATTGAGAGATTTTCTTTTTATTTATTTACCCCTCTCGCCTTCATAATAGCCCTGAAGATGGCTTACAATGTAAGCCGAAACGTTGGCAGATAATTTAAAAGTGCACATTTTTAAAAATTTGTATCTTTTTGGATCTACCTTGACCGAACCCTAACAAAAAACATCTAATAATAATATCAACGGTAAAAAAAACTCTCCAATTGAACATCAAGTCTTTATGATTTTTTTTTACCCCATACAATTTTGGTCACAGAAGGAGAGGTTATTTACAGGTTACCCATGGCCTAAAGGTCCAACCTGTGTGTGATTCGAACCAGTGGCTCTCAGATCGGAAGTCCTCCGTAGACTAAGCCAGTGCGCCAACAGTATAAAACGGAGCTTGCAATAAAATAGTGTAAGAGAAAACGGCGAGAAAAGCAAGTAGGTATGGAAGTGATTTAGATGGTCCGGGTCCCAGAAACCGCTCCAACCCTTAAAAATGTCTATAGGGTTGGTGGTTCGCATTTCTTAGAAAACTACCTCACGGGGGGATGAAGAAATATTTCACAAACTTTTCTTTGTATGTTCAAAACATTGAGATTGTTAAACATTTATAGGATTTTATTATACTTTTGCTACTTCTTTTCTACTTGCCCCCAAATCCCTTGTTCTACCAATTCCATTTCTCTTAGGTACTGCTGAACTTTCCTAAGGCACATTCTGGTATATAATTTCCGAGCTCATTCTAAATTTAACAGTTACTCTAGTTTTACTTCTATTTCTGCCTGACATTTAATTTATTATTTTCTTTATTTCCCTTAACCTAAATTTTTTTGAAGAGCGCAGATAATATTTTTAATATAAAAGAACATTAAAAAAAAAATCAATTCTGCTGCTGGTCATAAAAGCCTAGGGGGAAATACATCTTAAGGATGTACTGATTTTTGACCCAATGCACACTGGAGAAGTTAAGTCAGCACACCATTCTGACCGCCTAATTTTTTCCCATTCAAAGAAGAATGGTCCCAAATTAGGGCTGGGTGTTTTCTAGATGCACACGAGAAATCTCCCTTCGGTCATTACAAAATTACAAAAAAGAAAAATACCAACAGTTCACTGTGAACATTGAACCTGATACCTTCAGCTTACAAGTCCAGTATCTAAACCAGATACTATTATTACCGTGTCCCTCAAATTTTAATGAAGGACCCGATACAGAAAAACTCAGTTCCCCAAAAATATTGAAAAGTTATAAAATGATATTTTAAAAAAAAATATGTAATCGTAAGTCATTATATTTTTTCAACTCTTAAGATGTATTTGAATGCAGGCAAAGATTTAAAAACCAAGAACTATTATTTTCTATGTAAATGGATGAAAATTGTGATTTTGGCTATCTATTTTTCTTCCTTACTTGAGGACTGAGAGTGAAAAGAAAATTACTCTAGATATTGTTTTAATCACGTAATATTTACTAATACTTAGTGGGAAACATACCACATTTATTTGGTGTAGTGTAGTCACCGTATCATACTCATGAAATACGCTTTGAAAATCACTCAAGATATTTTTAATGTAGTTAGGTGCCACTAATGTTATTTAATTACCAGTAATATTTTCTGAAGCGTATAAGAGTTGACTAATTTTAACAACTTTGTTAAATGACATAAAAAATGAACTAGGCATTAAACTTCTGAAGGAATTAGACCTTATGAAGAATATGACTTATTCAAAAGGAGAGTTTGTTGACCGTAGATATTATTCTTAGTTGATTTTAGTTGGGGTTCAGTCAAGGTAGATCCAAAAAACACACAAAAAAAAATTATTTTTTAATAAAGGATTATCTGCCAACGTTTCGGCTTACATTGTAAGCCATCTTCAGAGCTGTAGTAATACAATGTCATGAGAATACAATAATAATTGAAATTAGTATAATAGAGAATTGTCTTGATATCACATTATATTTTTGCAATTCTCTATTATACTAATTTCAATTCTTATTGTATTCTCATGAAATTGTATTTCTACAGCCCTGAAGAATGGCTTAAATATATTTTTTTTAAATTTGTGTTTTTTGGATCTACCTTATCAACTAAAATCATCTAAGAATATGACTTATTGCATTTTATTAAAAAAATATAGTTTTCTCACAATCGGCTCGGATTCATTTTTACTCACCTCGGATTGATGAGTGCACAGGATAAAATAATATCAATATCCTTTCCATCATATTACCAAATGACGAGGACACATGTGCAATGTAACTTAACTATATTCTGTTATATATCCTCCTATACAAGTCATAGGGGTAGACTCACCTGTACGTCACGCGTGACGATGTGACTGGTGTGCAGGACAATGGATGAGAACTTCCTTATCTCGTCAAATCGGAACAGGATCTCCAGACTGTCGCTCTGTTGGGAGTCGTTCGTCCAACCGACCCACCGGCTACCTGTAACAGAAAGGGAGGTTGTCCTTTAGCAACATGGAAGTGGGAAGCAGTAGGGGTGGCCAAGTTTTCCTAAAGTGTGTAATGAATAATCTCTCCTCCCGCAGTATAATATATCCTTACATTTATATATTTTATTTCTTGACGCTATGTATCTTTTAAATTCAAACTATAAATATATAATAACAATGTAACATCATTTTTTTTACCATTTCATCTTCCGGGTTGGACCGAGTCAAATTGTTGTTATTTGCCAAGCTTTCGCACATCATGTGATGGCTTCTTCAGGGCTGAAAAGAGAATTTCTTTTCAGCCCTGAAGAAGCCATCACATGATGTGCGAAAGCTCGGCAAATAACAACAATTTGACTCGGTCCAACCCGGAAGATGAAATGGTAAAAAAAATGATGTTACATTGTTATTATATATTTATAGTTTGAATTTAAAAGATACATAGCGTCAAGAAATAAAATATATAAATGTAAGGATATATTATACTGCGGGAGGAGAGATTATTCATTACACACTTTAGGAAAACTTGGCCACCCCTACTGCTTCCCACTTCCATGTTGCTAAAGGACAACCTCCCTTCCTGTTACAGGTAGCCGGTGGGTCGGTTGGACGAACGACTCCCAACAGAGCGACAGTCTGGAGATCCTGTTCCGATTTGACGAGATAAGGAAGTTCTCATCCATTGTCCTGCACACCAGTCACATCGTCACGCGTGACGTACAGGTGAGTCTACCCCTATGACTTGTATAGGAGGATATATAACAGAATATAGTTAAGTTACATTGCACATGTGTCCTCGTCATTTGGTAATATGATGGAAAGGATATTGATATTATTTTATCCTGTGCACTCATCAATCCGAGGTGAGTAAAAATGAATCCGAGCCGATTGTGAGAAAACTATATTTTTTTAATAAAATGCAATAAGTCATATTCTTAGATGATTTTAGTTGATAAGGTAGATCCAAAAAACACAAATTTAAAAAAAATATATTTAAGCCATTCTTCAGGGCTGTAGAAATACAATTTCATGAGAATACAATAAGAATTGAAATTAGTATAATAGAGAATTGCAAAAATATAATGTGATATCAAGACAATTCTCTATTATACTAATTTCAATTATTATTGTATTCTCATGACATTGTATTACTACAGCTCTGAAGATGGCTTACAATGTAAGCCGAAACGTTGGCAGATAATCCTTTATTAAAAAATAATTTTTTTTTGTGTGTTTTTTGGATCTACCTTGACTGAACCCCAACTAAAATCAACTAAGAATAATATCTACGGTCAACAAACTCTCCTTTTGAATAAGTCATATTCTTCATAAGGTCTAATTCCTTCAGAAGTTTAATGCCTAGTTCATTTTTTATGTCATTTAACAAAGTTGTTAAAATTAGTCAACTCTTATACGCTTCAGAAAATATTACTGGTAATTAAATAACATTAGTGGCACCTAACTACATTAAAAATATCTTGAGTGATTTTCAAAGCGTATTTCATGAGTATGATACGGTGACTACACTACACCAAATAAATGTGGTATGTTTCCCACTAAGTATTAGTAAATATTACGTGATTAAAACAATATCTAGAGTAATTTTCTTTTCACTCTCAGTCCTCAAGTAAGGAAGAAAAATAGATAGCCAAAATCACAATTTTCATCCATTTACATAGAAAATAATAGTTCTTGGTTTTTAAATCTTTGCCTGCATTCAAATACATCTTAAGAGTTGAAAAAATATAATGACTTACGATTACATATTTTTTTTTTAAATATCATTTTATAACTTTTCAATATTTTTGGGGAACTGAGTTTTTCTGTATCGGGTCCTTCATTAAAATTTGAGGGGCACGGTAATAATAGTATCTGGTTTAGATACTGGACTTGTAAGCTGAAGGTATCAGGTTCAATGTTCACAGTGAACTGTTGGTATTTTTCTTTTTTGTAATTTTGTAATGACCGAAGGGAGATTTCTCGTGTGCATCTAGAAAACACCCAGCCCTAATTTGGGACCATTCTTCTTTGAATGGGAAAAAATTAGGCGGTCAGAATGGTGTGCTGACTTAACTTCTCCAGTGTGCATTGGGTCAAAAATCAGTACATCCTTAAGATGTATTTCCCCCTAGGCTTTTATGACCAGCAGCAGAATTGATTTTTTTTTTAATGTTCTTTTATATTAAAAATATTATCTGCGCTCTTCAAAAAAATTTAGGTTAAGGGAAATAAAGAAAATAATAAATTAAATGTCAGGCAGAAATAGAAGTAAAACTAGAGTAACTGTTAAATTTAGAATGAGCTCGGAAATTATATATCAGAATGTGCCTTAGGAAAGTTCAGCAGTACCTAAGAGAAATGGAATTGGTAGAACAAGGGATTTGGGGGCAAGTAGAAAAGAAGTAGCAAAAGTATAATAAAATCCTATAAATGTTTAACAATCTCAATGTTTTGAACATACAAAGAAAAGTTTGTAAAATATTTCTTCATCTCCCGTGAGTTAGTTTTTTAAGAAATGCGAACCACCATCCCTATAGACATTATAAGGGTTGGAGCGGTTCCTGGGACCCGGACCATCTAAATCACTTCCATACCTACTTGCTTTTCTCGCCGTTTTCTCTTACACTATTTTATTGCAAGCTCCGTTTTATACTGTTGGCGCACTGGCTTAGTCTACGGAGGACTTCCGATCTGAGAGCCATTGGTTCGAGTCACACACAGGTTGGACCTTTAGGCCATGGGTAACCTGTAAATAACCTCTCCTTCTGTGACCAAAATTGTATGGGGTAAAAAAAAATCATAAAGACTTGATGTTCAATTGGAGAGTTTTTTTTACCGTTGATATTATTATTAGATGTTTTTTGTTAGGGTTCGGTCAAGGTAGATCCAAAAAGATACAAATTTTTAAAAATGTGCACTTTTAAATTATCTGCCAACGTTTCGGCTTACATTGTAAGCCATCTTCAGGGCTATTATGAAGGCGAGAGGGGTAAATAAGCTCTCATTAGTGTAGAGGGA
>KZ809086.1:67915-86202 GCA_000696205.2 Oncopeltus fasciatus | reverse complement strand
ACACACACACACACACACACACACACACACACACACACACACACACACACACAAACAAACAAACACACTTACACACCTATCTTTATCGCTCTGCATTCCGGGTGGATGAAATAATTGATCACTGCAATGACTGTTGAAGGAGGTTCATGATGAGACGAATTCGGAAAGTTGTCTATATTAAAATCTTATATAGATTATAGTTTATAAAAATAATTCAAGAAAAATATTATTTGTAAAATATAATTTTTTTATTGTCTTGTTGAAAACGCAAATTTTGGGTATATGTTAGACCTTTGTAGGACAGTCTGGCATATAAATATATGAATTGTAAATAAGTGAATACATTTGTTTTCATTGAAATTGGATGAATAGGAGGAAGACTTGAGTTTAGAACAACTTTATTAACCTTCAATATTTTATTGTTTCCGTTAAAGAATTATACAACTTTTGAAATGACAATAATGAAAAATATATTTATTTGTTTTGTCATTTTCAACATTTAAATCACATTATTTATTTACTCTTTTCTATGTCTTCTTAGATCAAAATCTGAAACATGCTCAGATTCCACGTGAAACATCTCACATGATGGAAATGTTTAAGGAGATTTTCAAGTTTATATCTGGATTTTTAGGGCATTTTACCAATCAAAATGTGTGTCGAGAACATATTTTTCCCTTGGTTTAAATCATTAGATACATATTTTAATTTAGATAAGGTCAAGTATTGATGGACCTCTTTAGGATTATAAAAATAAAGAGTTCTTGTATAAAAAAAAAAATTGAAAAATAATGTAAGGATTGTTGTCAAAAGGTTTATATTTAATGTTTATATTTAACATTGAATGATTCCTGATTTAATTGAAAATCGTTTTTCACTTTTTTTTATTTATATATATTTTTTAGAGGCATTCAGTTTATAAGGTCATCAGTGACTAGATATATGAGTATATTGATATAGTTACTTACTCTCTACGCTGGGTCTTTTTATGAATAGTAAATGGGAAATTATTAGTTACTTGAACTGTTTGTTATAATTAGTAGACACTTTAATTTTTTTCTGAAAATGAATTATCACCTCTATATTCTATGTATCATTTGACCTAGCTAGTTCTATGTTTAACGAGATTTCAAAGCTTCGTAAATATTTACTTAACTCCTGTAATACTGAGTGGCTTTTCGGTAGTGAGTTTTCAAAATAAGATCAAAGGCACTTTGCATAGAATTGCTGCATTTACACCTTTAAGATAAAATTGAAAACTTGGTGTTTGTAAATTATAAAATTGGTGAGGTTATCGAACGATACAATTTTTAAGAGTTAATTATGTTTAAATATTCACTGGTTCATTGATATGAAAGATTTTCTGGCTTCGAGCTTGCCAAAATTAATTTATAATCTTAAATACAATTGTCTACATTCATACAAAACATTTGATAAATTCGTTTTAAAATGTCTATCCGAAACTAAGTCCTAAATACATTTTGGAGAGGAGGGGCGGCGAAATGTCGTATAAATCAGATAAAGGAAAAGGTTCCTAATGATAAGGATCATGGTGGCTTTGAATATTCATCTCTTGCATCGAATGTCGGAGATCATAAAGCAATAACTGCATACCTTTGAATTTAGTTGAGGAGCACATAGCTATCTTGAGTAGTCACAATATATCATTTTTGTCATTCGTGTCCATTGACACAGAGCATTCGAGTTAAATATTTTAACCATTGTCAACAATGTGTCCTTGTAAGAAAAAATGATCTTGTTAATTTCAAATGCATTCTGAAAAAATTTGCTAAAACAACAGACTTTAGCCGAAGAAGAAAGATGCTTACAACTATGTTCATAATTATCATAGAGAGAGGTAGAGAGAATGTTATCTTAGACAGATGAGAATGAAACAGAAAAGGGAATAGTGTCATTTTTAGGATTTTCCACTTATGAAGAATTGTCCTTTGCCAAACTTCCTCAAGAACCCAGAAACAGAAAGTATTAATTGAATGTATGTTTCAATTAAAGAGAAGCTTATAAAAACATACATTATAGTACTCTTAAGACCAAGAGGGAGGTCATTTTAGGCACAAGGGGATGCGATAGGAAAAAGGATTGCGCAATTTATATCAATTTTCCACTGAACGAATTCAATTCATGAAAAATCTTTCTTAGTAAACAATCACCGGGAAAGATTATATATTTCTTGAAATCAATATATTTGCTAAATAACAAAGAGGCTTACAGTAACATATGTAGCTCTTAGAACATGGAGAGTGCATCTAAGGCACGAGTATGGGAATGGGAAGGAAATGAATTCATTTCTACGAATTGATTTTTGAATGAATTCAGCCCTTGAGGGATAAGTCCCCGGCAAACGGTTCCCAGAGAAGCTCACATTTCCGAGAGAGAGCCTTCGAAAAAACGGAATAGAAAAGGTGCAGTCAAGAGGCCCAAAGGGAAGATCCGAGCAGCGAGTGCGAGATATCCCCTGGCAATTAACTCCCAGCTCAAGGGATCGGGACAAACTTAGCCCGGACAAAGGGACAGGGGAAGAGATAAGGGAATCAGCTGAGAGGGAGAGAAAATGTGGGGGAAACGGGGTGAGAAAGAGAGTAACGGCTGAGAGGTCTTTGGCAAATTAGGCCTCTCTCTCACTCACTCTCTATCTCTCTCATCCTCTCTCTCTCTCTCTCTCTCTCTCTCTCCAAGTCTACCATACACCTTACATTTCTCTCTCACACTCTCCAGAGATAACTTCCTCTCCTTTTCTCACAGTCAAACATTCCCTTTCTCCTCATCACTCCATCCTTCATTCTCACACTCTCACATTTCTCTCCCATTATCAATCCCCCTCTCTTCTTCTCCCATCGCTACCCTCTGTCTCCCCCTCTCCTTCAGCTTTACCCCTTTCTCTCTCTCCCTCTCTCACTCCCTCCGGAGCCTTTCTTCAGAAAGAGAGCTCAGAGATGGAAGACAGCGCCGGTAGGAGGGGTCCTAGGAGAAGAAACGATGCCATCAATGCCGGAGAACAGCGTCCCATTCAGCCGGAGCCTCATTAGAACTAAGATAAATTGCATTTCTTATCAGCGGGATTGAAAGTTTTTATCACCGCGGCCCCTTCATGTATCCTGAATCAGCCCATTGTTCTAGCTCCAGTGCTGGATGACACTACGCACACCTTTGCCACTCTCAAAAACCTAAAATGCTAAGTAAGTATCTAATGTAGAATCAGTACTTCATTCAGAGGCTTCCAACTTATTATATTCCTAAATAAGTATTTTCAATGCAAAGTAAAAAATTACTGGACACATGTCAAGATGTTAAGAAAAGCACGGCTTTAAAGTATAAGTCCAATAATTGTAAAATATCGTAATTTATTCATATTCAGTTTCATAGATTGAACTAAAATCTTCTTTGTGATAAAGTTCTTCGTATAGAATCCGCATAGAAAGAAAAAAGAAGAAAATAAAGTATCAAATAATTTCCATACCGCCTAGTCATTCATTTTCAATTCGCTCAATTGGCAAAATGGGCTTAAAGGAAAAAAAAAAAAAAAAAAAAAAAAAAAATCATTCTCCTAAATGATCGTTATTGAATGACTTTTTTCTTATTTTAGGAAGTACATTTTTGGTTAGAGAATAAATACTGATCGCGGGATGAATTTAGGACAAGGGTTTATGCGTCCGTCCATGTTATCAATAGCACAACCAGTCATTGTGACACTGACGCTGCAGTTTTAAATCCCACTCTGGGCAAGCTTTTATCGAGAAACCTGCCATGGATGTTTATAATTGGATGGCAACCTCCAGATATCTCCTTTATTCACGACTCTAAATTGTTGAAGATTGGGTTAAATTGAAATAAATAATAATAATCAATGTGACAGTTGCTTTATTTAGGCTCATATTCCAATTAAAATGATGTTAGATTAATTTATTTGTAATATTTTTTGGTTTCTATTCAACAATATTCGAGTTCTAAATATTCTTTATCTTTCGCTTTTGCATATTTTTAAAGAATAAGAAATTTGACTAACGCCCTATCTTGTTTTGTATTTTATTTGTCAAGGGCAGAAAATATATGAATACTGTAAGATCAGATGACAGATTACACACAAAATCTAAACATAATAAATAATCGACATCAGGTGATAAAGGTTTAAGCCCATTATTGCAGTGTGCTAACAAAGAGTTTTAAATATCTTATCTTCACTTTACAAGGTCACAAGACGGTCACTATGGAATTCAAATGCAAACAATCCTTGTTGAAAACTGAAGTGTATTTTTATTTATAGTGTTAGCCTCCCTTTTAACCATTTAGGGTCATGGAGGGAGGGGCTATCTGCAGGTTGCGACCAATTCTAAACACCTATGGCTCAGGAGTAGCTGTTATTTGTAATTAAAAAAAAGGACCTGATTGAGGACAGGATTTGAACCTTCAGAGCCAGGATTGTGAGATTGTACGGATCCCCTGAGCTAGCCTGGCACCCCTATAAACTAAAGTGTAGTTTTTAGGAAAATTTGAATGTAAAAGGTATTTACGCTAAAGTGAAAAATAATAGATAGAGTGAGAGAAGCGTTCATCTCTCGTAGCTAAAATAGTAATTTTTTACTTTAATAAGAGTTTTTTAAATAAAATTGTGTACAATCTATAAACGGTAGAACTACACCTAACTTACTACACATATATTATATTCTATAAAGTATATCTTCACTCAAATTATATCGAAAGTATTACGATTATAAATTTTAGTCTACCTTTAAACTCCCACTTCCCATCTTCCGATTTTAATTTAAAAAATAATTATTTTGAATGCCTGCAATGAAATATCTAAATACCTAAATGGTTTCTATATTTAAAAAAATTAGATTTCCCAACAAACACCAGAAATTCTANAATGTTTTTTTGGAAAATATAATTAAATATAAATTTTATAAATAATACAAAATAATTTACTTAAGACATTAAGTTTGAATTATACATTTTTTTCCTGGTTCAATTAATAACGAAGATATTTCAATTTACAACCCCTCCGTCCTTCAACCCATATTTCAGCCAAAAACGAACTTATTCAATGATTTAACAAGAAGCTTTCAAACTAAATTTGAATATATATATATATACTAACAGACAATATTTATGGCATCTTCGACATGAAGAATCCCTTCCCAGTAAAGATCAATTGATATTGATATTGATTCGAAAGATATTCATTATAGTATCTACGTGAATAGCTTGATTTATCTTTGGAAATTTTTTTCGAATCCAAAAATTTCCGCCTTGAAAGAAATGGATTCCTTTGGGACTTGCTAAACAAATAAAAATATCGTTGTTTCGGAGAAATAGGAAATATTTGGTCTTTTTGGTCTATTGGCTTTTGGTCAGTAAACTTTTGTATTTCACTACATTTTTTTTAAAGGATTATTATGTTACTTATTTTTAAAGCCATCAATCGATTTTTCGAATATATGGTTCAGTTAGTGTTGAAATTAGATATTAGTTTTTAATATTAGAGGTTTTTTGTAGGGGTTCGGTCAACGTAGATCCTAAAAAAAAAAAATGTGAATTTTAAAAATAATATGCCAGATAATTTAAAAATTAGGCAGATAATAAAAATCTAAATTGACCGAACCCCAACAAAAAACATCTAATAATATTATCTACGGTCAAAAAACTTTCCATCTGATTAATTTTTACTATTTAAAAATCTTTGACATATGTTTAATAAAAAATTGAAGTCATGTTGAGTGGCAGACACATTAAACTATCAATAAGTATATAATCTGTTTTGAAGTAAAAGGGGCAATAATCCCTCTTTAATGATACATTTTATTTTAAAATATGACTGAAATGTGAAAGAGCTAGTGGGTGGGGGAGAGGGGGAAGTTAGTTACCTAAAATAAATACTGACGTTGCGGTCATTAAATTGGTGCTCATGCTTCAGCGTTCTTGGGAAGTCGCTTCTTGAAAAGTGTTGCAAAGATAAACACAGATGTGAAAGTAGAGCGAAGCCGAACTAAAGTGACGCAGATCCCAGAGTAAAGTTTGCTCCCACCTCCTATTCTACCCCTTGAACTCGGAGTATTCTTTGTGTGTGTGTGTGTGTGTGTGGTTCAAGTATCTTATCACACTCTCTCTCTCTCTCTCTCTCTCTCTCTCTCTCGCTCATTGTGTACACCCGCACCCTCCCACCGCTCAACCAACCCCCCGCTCGGTAAACTACCAACAGATTGCTTACAAACCGGTCTTAACATTAGTTCCTATGTTTGCTTGGTTCTTGGTGACTTTTAGTTTCTGAGAGCTTTTTACTTGGTTTTCTTTTACCGCCGGAGTAATATCTACAATAAGGATCAAAACGGGAGACACAGTCTTTTTCTTGCTTTGCAGGACTCTATCCTATTTCTATAAATATTATTTTATTATGGTATTTTATCCCACGTAAATTTTAAACACTAGTTTAAACCCACGTTAGACTCTCGACACTGGTGCTGGGAATTTAATAACGTATCTGGCTAGTCTCGGTGGTGTAAAAGGCAAACGCGCCTGCCCGTATAGCTGGATATCCAGGTTCGAGCCCTAGCTGAGACAGTTAGATTTTTTATTTTATTCCCTTGCATTTAATTGTCTATCCTACTTCTCTTCGCTCCTGACTATGAATTCCGAATTACTGTGTAAACGGTCTAATTATACTGCACTGTTACTTTAGAAGAACAATATTTTGCTTTATAATAATCACGCCACATGCTGATGTCCTTTCATAAACTATTATTGAAATAAAACCTTCAATAATAGTTCCTCAATGCCGTAGCCTTGATAACAAAGATAATAATATGATTTTCTTTTTGGACAATATTGTATTTTAAGCTCCTCATGAGGCATCCCAGCCGATTTAGCATAGTATTGTCTGAAAACTATAATGTCAAACTTGTTTACTTAATGTTGTCCAAGTCTAAAATTTTTTAAAATATAATCCATATTACGTTGGCCCCAGGGTAGCTCAGGGGATTCATTTGAGTCGTGCGATCCTGACGCTGCAGGTTCAAACCCCGCCCAGGGCAAGCTTTTTTTTGGATCTTTAGAATGGCATGGCAACTAGTAGAAAGCTCCCACCCTCTATGACTCTAAGTGGTTGAAAGGGTGGCTAACACTTAAAGAAAAAATTACCTTGAAGTTATTGTGTGTTCGTAACGAAGATTTTCACTATAAATTCTTATCCTTTATATGATGAATCTATGGTTTACTACTATTTATGCAAGAAATTTTGAATTCAACGTTGTTTCAGTCTTGTTTAGGCCATCTATTCTGTTTAGTGCAGAATATTAAATATTTTATTTTCCTTGCTAAATTTCTCTCTATTCTGTCGTTCAAATGTTTTAAACCCTATTGTGCCATCTTCGGGAACTCCTAAAAGTATAGCAGTGATTTCAACAATGCAGAATCGATGAGATATCTCAGTGCAAGCGAGTATCCGATTATGGTGATCGCAGTTAGGGGTTGCTGAAGACTACCCATTAAGGTTGTCATAGCTTGAATGACGAAATATTCGAAATTAAAAAATTTGGGGGCAGAAAGCTTATTAAGTCTATATGAAAAGTTAAAATTCCCAAAATTTGAATAACTTGGAAGCAAATTAAGAGGTGGCGTCGTGTATTCCCATTTTTTTTTTTACGTTACGGAAACATTATCATCCATGAAACCTAAGGTATTTGAATATAATTGACATTTTCTAAACTTCACAGAGTTGTCTTTAATGGGTAAACGATAATATAATTTTTACGTTTTAATGTATATTATTTTAGAGAAGTAGCTATTACTAACAGTATGACTTAATTTCATCATTATCATAAAATACTCGAGCATAAACAATGGAATAGAATTGAAAAATAGATTTTCAGAAACCAATGCAACTTTCACCAATCAAAAAATAAAGGTACTATATATATTGTTATCAAGAACAGTTGGAATAAAGAGTGCAGTGAACACACAAAAAGAAAAAAATCACAGAGTAAAATTTTCGGGTATTTCTCGCCCTTCGTCAGTGAGAAATGAAGAGAGACTAGTCTCTCCAGTCTATCTTCACTCCTTATTGATGAAAATTTAGATTTTTTTTTCCTAGATTTTTTCCTTTAATGAGTTCACTGCACTCTCTATCCCACCTGTTCTTCGTTATTGTATATCATTGTTATTATATTCTATATATACGAGTGTTTCCTTTTCTATGCATACTTTATATGTATAATACAATTATTAAATGTAATAAATAGGAACTAAATTAAAAATGGAACCAGTCTTGCCCCCACCCCTGTATTACTCGATAAGGGGTAAATGTCTGAGAGAGGGCCAGGGTGAAGGGGTGGCTCAAAGGGGGCTCCTGTGATTAATCTAGTGATAGCGGGGGATGTTGAGTGATTTTGATTATCTCTGATGGTGATGACGTAACGGGCTTGATGAGGCCTGCCTTCTGATGAGGTCAGCACGCTCTAAGGCCTGTCCGCGGCCAGACTTGACGTGGATATCTCTTCCTCCCCCACCCCCTCATGTCACCTGTCCGCCACTCCCCCCTTCACCCTCCTACCCCTACACAAAACCTCTTCCTTATCTCCAACCCTTATAAAAGCTTCTCACATCTTCTGTTTCTCTTACGTATCGCGCATTACATTTAAACACAGTCGTACTCAGTACATCCCCTTCCACCATTACACACACACGAAACGGCATTACATCTACTGAATTATCCTCCTCTAATTGATATTTGTCAGTTATGTACATCTTTACTTTCTAAAGATTACAAATATATTTCATATCTGTAACCATAATTCTTTCGTATGTTATAATACCTACTTTTCAACCAATAAATGTCATTGAAAATTAAAGATAAGAATATACTGTTATAATTTTATAAAATACTTGGTATCGATTCACAGAACATAATATACTATAATGATTAAAAGCATAACATGAAGAAAATAAAAAAGTTAATCGCTCAGGAAATGCCTAACTAAATAGTTTTACTACGTTTCAGTAACAATTCTAACAGAAAGTGTAAATTAATAAATTAAAAAAAGCAGGAAAGAAAAATACGCAAAAAAAGTAAGAATACCAAGGCTGTTTATAGACTGTCCAGTAAATTACTAATTACTAATTACTAATTTTGTCAAAAATCTAATTATTTGCATTAAATATTTTCTTAGACATAAAAAAAATCGTTAATGTAATGTACATTCATCCTTAGTTGCCCTTAGTTTTTTATTTTTTTTTTACAGGTTTACGCAATCCAACTACCGCTTAAACTTTTTAAATATATTGTATGTGTGGGACAGTGTGTGTTTCGTAATGCCCCATATAAAAAACAACTCAATAATTAATTTTTGTTCTAGTTTGTGTCAGGCGCGCTCTTATTACACAAAATCCATTAGTTGAGTTAGGAATTTCAGAACAATAACCAATTTGTAATTAAATATTATTTCACTCCGCAAATAATTAAATTGAAAAAAGAATTAAAAAAATATGAATATGTGTATGCGAAGATTATTAGATGTATCTATGTTCACGTAGGCTTCGACGGTCGTCAGATGTATTTACCGTTTCTTCTTCCGGGTTAGACCGTGTCAAGTTGTTGATATTTGCCGAGATTTCGCACATCATGTGATGGCATCTTCAGGGCTGAAAAGAAAATGAGAGCTGTAAAAGAGAGATTTAAAATCCAGGTGGTATATAAATACCATGTTTTATACACCAGCCGCCAGAACAAAATATCAACCAATCGGAAGGCAGGCTTTGCCCAAGGACCAGACCGCGCCGGGATTATACACCACCTGATAAATAAAACATGGTATTTATAGACCACCTGGATTTTAAATCTCTCTTTTACAGCTCTCATTCTCTATTCAGCCCTGAAGAAGCCATCACATGATGTGCGAAAGCTCGGCAAATATCAACAACTTGACACGGTCTAACCCGGAAGAAGAAACGGTAAATATATGTATCTATCTAAAATTTTTGGATAAAAGACAAACCCGCACACACACATATGCACATTCATTCATTTTTTAGTTTTGAAAATCAATTTTTTTTCACTCTAATGAATGCTCTACCTTGAAGTGGAAATAATAAAAATAACATGAACTGGGTATTTGCGTTTCTGTACACTCCTATAAAAGAGTTATAGCGGGGGATTCATCCTGGAAGTGGAACTGCTATTCCGATCGTGGCGTAATGAATTCCTTTTCACAGCGAACCGGTTCTTTTAGCGTCAGAACGAGAAATTGCCTTTGGCTGGAGGTGGGGGGAGGGGGTGGTCTTTAGAAATCCCGAAAAGGGGCTCCTTTATCATTCTTTTGGGGAGGAAACTCATTATTTTCTGCGGTTTTGGATGATTAACGAAGCGCAAGGGATGACGTTTGTACAAAGACAAAGTGTTGTACATACGGAGTGGTGGGGGGGTTGGGAAAACTCCATCCCACTTCTTAATAAGCCGTCGTTTCGTCCTCACTCTCTCTCTCTCTCTCTCTCTCTCTCTCGGGATCTTTGTTTTGCCGAAATCTCGTCTCCGAGAGAGAGATAGCGACGCTCTTATCTGTGTCCTGATATGATGGGACTCTTTGAAACTCCGAAAGCGTGCCCTTAAAATAGGGAAGATTACTCCCACAATCAGACTGTTCTGTTTCTAAAATTTCCTTGCTCTTTAGGGAGGAATGGATCGGGTTTAAGTTGATTCTAAATATAATCTTGGGGCACAGGCTCTACCTTCAAAAATTGAGTTACTTAAGAATTTGTGTAAATCACACAAATTTCGCTTTTTGTATTAAGAGTTCCTTAGCATTAAGAGGTCTTGGGGATAAAAACCTTTCTGTATACGAGTAATTCAAACACTACTTCAGCTATTGCAATAAAAATTATCATATACTATTGTATTTAGTTATTTAAATGGTTGGAGGTTATTTGGCCGTCAAGTATTATACTGGAGAAATTAATCAGGGTTACGGCCAGGGTCAATTTTAATTAAATACTCCAAAGATATTGGGTAATTATCACATTATTGCCTACGCTTTGATTTTTTAAACCAATTTTTCTAATACAACCGAAGCCCTGATTAGTTTTTCTACCTTAATTATTTAAAGAAATAATAAACTTTCAATAAATAAATTATTACTTCTATTCTTATTTCTAAATATCCTCGGTATGAAATGACTGATGTATTGGTAAGCTAAAACTCTTTATAATTAGGTAAATAATCTAAGGGGTTATTTCTACCACCAATAAATATAGAACTGTCATACCTTCTATTCTCCGTCTTCATTGGTTTCTGCAAGCCATCTTCTGTTGGCTTTATAATTAGTTTATTTCCCTCACAGACTTTTGTAGGTGCTTATAAACGTTTATATGCAAACCCTCGCAATTTAATTTTTATTGAAGTTGTTATCGTAGCTAGATAATTATATTTAACATTAAAATTTACTTTACTTGAAAACAACAATGAGTACAATGAATCAGTATTTTCCGACTCCTACATTCTCTGATGAATATCTCTTCTCTCCTATAATTAAATTTAAGTTCATATTTTAATAGAGGAGGTAATGGATGTTTTCAATTTAAAATGTAAATATTAACAGAATAATAGCTGTTATTTTACTGGCGTTATCTTTGTTAATGTTTCCTTCTTCCTCTCTTTGGATTTATGCAAATGAATAAAATAATTAGTATTAAAACTATTATAATTTAAATTATGAAATAAAGTATGTTATTGCTCTATAATTTATAATGCCCACCAATAATATCGTTTTTAATGACCACTTCTGAAATACATCTCCCTTAGTTATTACATGTTTTTTACTATTATACTATTTATACTGTGTGGTATGTCTTTCCTTATCGAACACTTGATATTTGCTGTAGTTTTCTAACCCCCTAGGTATGGAAAGTAATTTCCCTTAGCAGAAAAATTTCTTTAAAGTCGTTATTAAAATCATTTATACAATGAAATTTTAAATTCAAAATGGCATTTTTGGGAAGTAAAACACATACATAAACATTTTAAATGTTAGATATCTGACCAAGCTGCAGAAAAATAAAAGCAATTCATAAATTAAAGTTAAGTGATACAGTAAATAATATATTCACTTAAGAATTCATAACTCGCTAAAAAATTTATGAAAAACATATATTTTATACTTTTAAAATCTATTGGAAGTGTTACGTAATATAATATAAATGATACGTTTTAATGTACTTTACATGATACATTACTTTGGGGTATTTAATCTAATTGAAAACAAAAAATTTTAATTTTTTAGATATAAGCATATTAATTCTAAAACTCACACATATTTATTCAAAGATCCATATATCTTTAAGTGGCAAAATTACTGGAATTTGTCATTTATTTGCAAACATATGAAAATATATCTTAATAGCCTAAGAGTGCTTCAAATACAAATAATGGACTGATGAAATTAAATATTTGAAATCGCTTTATTAATCTTCTTGGAATACATTTAATTAAATAAGTCAATTTTTAGAACTTTTTAGTAAACGCAATTTGTGAATGAATGAATGATTTATTTATTTGCACCAGGCAGGATTTAGTCCTCATATCTCTCTTCTAATAAGGTTATCCAGAAAACCAATCATTCCTTATAGTGCTAAAGCTCGTTAGCTTTAAGGGGGTATTATAATAACATATTATTTCACTCCGCAAATAATTAAATTGAAAAAAGAATTAAAAAAATATGAATATGTGTATGCGAAGATTATTAGATGTATCTATGTTCACGTAGGCTTCGACGGTCGTCAGATGTATTTACCGTTTCTTCTTCCGGGTGGAACCGTGTCGCACATCATGTGATGGCATCTTCAGGGCTGAATAGAAAATGAGAGCTGTAAAAGAGAGATTTAAAATCCAGGTGGTAAATAAATACCATGTTTTATACACCAGCCGCCAGAACAAAATATCAACCAATGGGAAGGCAGGCTTCGCCCAAGGACCAGACCGTGCCGGGATTATACACCACCTGGTGTATAAAACNGAGAAAGAGAGAGAGAGAGAGAGAGAGAGAGAGAGAGAGAGTGAATGAGTGAGAGAGAGGGAGTGAGAGAGAGAGAGAGATAGAGAGAGGGAGAGAGAGTGAGAGGGGAGGGAAAGGGAGGGAGTGACAGGGTGTGAGGGGGGAGAGAGATAAAGGGAGTTGATGAATGAGGGAGGGCTGAAGGGGTTGTTGTTGATTCAAAAGAGGGAGAATGGGGGGGAGGGAAGGGGAAGAAGAAGAGGGAGCGTATACAGTTCACAATGTAGTTAGCCCTCTTCTCCACAATATGGGAAGCGAGAGATGAAATTTGAAAGATAATCTATTTACAAGGCGGCTCAGCTGGGAATGCAGAATACAGACCCTAATTTCCTCCTGACCCAGATAGCTTTAAAGATCCTTCAATACCAGGCTTATTCTGACATTATATTAAAACCACACACACTCACACACACACACACACACACACACACACACACACACACACACACATATATATATGTATACACATACGCATTTCAAACATCCATGGCAAAGGACAAGCTTTTATTAGCTGATATGATTGCCCTAAGAGGGATTTTAACAAGCAGCGTTAGGATTGCGAGACACAAACGGATCTAGTTCTTTAATTAATCAATTTTGCTTAAAATTCCTTAAATTTCTTTTTTTATCAGTGAAAATATCTTTTTTTGTGAGTCATTACTGTGAACTAAATATTACTCTTACTACATTGATAACTATTAACCGGCACATTACTAGATACAAAAAAAACATGGAGAAAGTAATTAATAATAAAGATTTTATTATTTAAAAAAATACATTGAAAAACGTTTTGTACTGGCTCACGACATTTTATGTAGTGGATTTATGTAGGATAGGGATTTATGTAATCCCTTTTCTCTGTGTCTCATGTAACTGACTAAAATAACATATGCCTAATTCCGTTAGGAAAACAACCAATTTTTATATTTCATCAAGTTACAAATTTATGGTTCAATTAATCCCTTTTTCAATTTTTCTAATCACGGTTTAACTTGAATCTGAACTAAGTTTCATTACTATAAACACGATATTATGGCAGCTTTACGGAAAAATTCTGTTTTAAACGCACTTGAAATTGCTAGTATAGATGGAGTGTGTTGGACAACCTATTGTGTGAGTTGGAAAAGGAGATACTCCAGGAAGGGATAGCAGATAGCTTATGTGGAGATAAGTTGGGAACTGTAAATTAGCAAATATGGTGAAATGTAGACCGCGTATGTAGGTGGGGAGGTATAAAAAGTGTAGCTGGATTGTAGAGTGCATTGATGGCCAATTCTGTGAGTGGGAAAAGGAGATACTCCATCAAGGGATAGCAGATAGCTTATGTGGAGGTTAGTTGTGAACTGCAAATTAGCAAATATGTTTAAATGTAGACCGCGTAGGTGGGGAGGTATAAGAAGTTTCGCTGGATTGTAGAGTGTATTGATGGCAAATTGTGTGAGTGGGAAAAGGAGATACTCCATTAAGGGATAGTAGATAGCTTATGTTGAGATATGTCGGGAGCTGCAAAGTAGCAAACATGTTGAAAGGTATAAGTAGTGTAGATGAAGATTAGTGGGTAATGATTACCTTCTTTCCCCTGGCGTCCTTGTAGACCACCCATTGTCCGAGATTCTCTCGCCAGTACTCCACGAGGAATGCTTCAGCGTATTCTTGGCCCTGCCCATTGCCGAACCTTCCCTGAGTCTCGGTCTTCGTCACGAGGTGGTCCCGTCCAAGGTCTACTTCCAGGTATTCTCGCACTTCAGATGATNAAAACAACCAATTTTTATATGTCATCAAGTTACAAATGTATGGTTCAATTAATCCCTTTTCCAATTTTTCTAATCACGGTTTAATTTGAATCTCAACTAAGTTTCATTACTATAAACACGATATTATGGCCGCTTTACAGAAAAAATTCTGTTTTAAACGCACTTGAAATTGCTAGAATAGATGGAGTGTGTTGGACAACCAATTGTCTGAGTTGGTAAAGGAGATACTCCAGGAAGGGATAGCAGATAGCTTATGTGGAGATTAGTTGGGAACTGTAAATTAGCAAATATGGTGATATGTAGACCGCGTATGTAGGTGGAGAGGTATAAAAAGTGTAGCTGGATTGTAGAGTGCATTGATGGCCAATTGTGTGAGTGGGAAAAGGAGATACTCCATCAAGGGATAGCAGATAGCTTATGTGGAGATATGTCGGGAGCTGAAAAGAAGCAAATATGGTGAAATGTAGACCGCGTAGGTGGGGGGAGGTATAAGTAGTGTAGCTGTATTGAAGACCAATGATGTGGTTTTGAAAAGGAGATACTCCATTATGGGATAGCAGATAGCTTATGTGGAGATATGTCGGGAGCTGCAAAGTAGCTAATATGGTGAAATGTAGACCGCGTAGGTGAGGAGGTATAAAAAGTGTAGCTGGATTGTAGAGTGCATTGATGGCCAATTGTGTGAGTGGGAAAAGGAGATACTCCATCAAGGGATAGCTGATAGCTTATGTGGAGATATGTCGGGAGCTGCAAAGTAGCAAATAGGGTAAAATGTAGACCGCGTAGGTCGGGAGGTATAAGTAGTGTAGCTGGATTGTAGGGTGTATTGATGGCCACTTGTGTGAGTGGGAAAAGGAGATACTCCAGGAAGGGATAGCAGATAGCTTATGTGGAGATATGTCGGGAGCTGCAAAGTAGCTAATATGGTGAAAGGAATAAGTATTGTAGATGAATGATTACCTTCTTTCCCCTGGCGTCCTTGTAGACCACCCATTGTCCGAGATTCTCTCGCCAGTACTCGACGAGGAAGGCCTCAGCGTATTCCTGGCCCTGCCCATTGCCGAACCTTCCCTGAGTCTCGGTCTTCGTCACGAGGTGGTCCCGTCCAAGGTCTACTTCCAGGTATTCTCGCACTTCAGATGATATCTGAGCCTTGGGGCACCACGCCCCACCATTCAGCTCCTGACGTATCCTGAAACAAAATGGAGTCTCTTAGTGAACGCCTGTATAAAGGGACTAATCCAATAGGTGTCTGAAATGCTTACTCAATTATAAGATGTAGTAGTTTATTAGTAAATTTGTTTGTTAATTGGTAGAGTATTTATCATCCTGGACATATCTTAAACCTAAATTTGTATTGTACATTATTATTTTATTTGTACATATTTATTATATGATTTGAGAGCACATTGCAAGATGCCTGCTGTGCAAGATGTAATTTCTAAATAAAGTGTTTAATGCTAAAAAAAACCGAAATATTCCCGTTATTTTATATATATANCTAGAGCGCGCGGCAATGCACTTCGTAATTCACTTGTGCACCATTTTAACCCTTTCTTCGTGCTATTGACACCTCCTGATATATATATATAATGAAACACTTGGGGCTGTGATATATAGTATTCAAGATCGCGTGGGATAGAGAGTGCAGTGTACATACAAAAAGAAAAAAATACAAGGAGTAAAATTTTCGGCGATCTCTCACCCTAAGTCAAGTGAAGAAATACTAGCTTTTCCTTCAGTATCTCTTTACTCCTCACTGACGAAGAGCAAGAAATCCCCGAAAATTTTACTCTTTGTAATTTTTCCTTTTTGTGTGTTCATTGCACTCTATATCTCACCATATTGCAGGAGTAAGCCTTGATTTGACTTAAGATTTGATTTATTAATTTATTTGTTAGTTTTTATAAGATCTATGCACGGTCAGATTTTTCCATCAAGTTCTTACATTTGGAGATTGTTTTTACAGTAGAATGACGCTATTGCTTCCTAGTTTGTTTTCATTTTTGGACACGTTTCTAAATTTATGGGAATCATGCAAAAACTAAATTATTCAATTAAAATCACAATGAAACTTGAAAAAAAAAAAAAAATATGGCCAAAAGAGGGACTTTATGTATTTTGATTATTCGTATCGAAACTTATTACAAGGTATCATTAATGGAATTAGATTAAGACAAGAATTTAACGAGTAAAAATTTAATGGAACAATTAAGTATTTGTAATGTGACCTGGCAGTTCATTATTGGCAATTTAAAAAATAATACAGTCTCTAAGCAGAAAAAAATACAAATGTATTTAAAAAAAAATTCTAAAAAATTATTTTTGAATAATACGAACAAATTACATAATAGAAATGAACAAAAAATGCATCTAAGAAGTAGTTGAAATTTAAAGATTTCATAAAAGTCTGAAAGTACTGAAATATTTTAAATCAAAAAGACAATACTGTGAGCTAAATAGAGTCAGTTTGAACAGTCTTTATGTTCCAACACAAGCTTTCCAAAAGAACATGAGGAAAATATCTATATTTTCCATATATTTTTTCTTCTAAAGGACATTACATTACTCTGCTTATACCATATTATGATCAAAGACTACATATTTAAAGAGTTAACTCTTAGTTTAATAATCTAAAGGGTTATTATCATTACCAATGAATATAGAACTATCATACCTTCTATTTTCCGTCTTCATTGGTTTCCGGAAGACGGTTTGCAGAAACCAATGAAGACGGGTTGTAGAAGGTATGATAGTTAACTCTTATCTTATTAATTCTTTAATGGTTCCAATACTTCATTATAGTAAAGTAAATAACAAGAATTTGTACCACAATATTATAAAGGGAAATGATTTAAATTAGAAGCTTATTCCTACTAATTCCCGATTTAATTTTGTTGTATTAATGTATTTTGATGTATCTAAGATGCTTCACTAATTTCCGTATTTACAGATTTAATTTGGGCAATGGGGCGTACACGGAAGAGGAGCAAGTTCCCTGAGTGCAGTTCCTAATCAAAGCCAGATTGGTTAGAGCGATGTCTTGCGGATTTAATTGAAAACAGAAAAAGCCAACTGCCCTCGGAGAGACGGCAGAAGAACACAGAACCCATTTAAAAAGTTTTAACGACGGCGAGTCCTTTCTTTCTGATCAGTCTTGGACGAGCACTCGACCGGCCTCTGCCCCTCGAGATGAATTCGTCAAGAAGTGCGCTCTGTTTTAAGGGCTTCCTCTGTCTGGTAGTTGAGGAACTCGACGAGGCACTCGTAAGGGGAGGTCCGATCCCAATGTTGCACGTGGTAAGAACGTGTGAACGTGTGTGACTTTCAGTCCGTTCCGGGGAGGAAGTGAGATTTGAGAGAGAGAGAGGGAGATAGAGAGAGAGAGAGAGAGAGAGAGAGAGTGAGGGAGATAGAGAGAGAGAGAGGGAGAGAGAGAGAGAGAGAGAGAGAGAGAGAGAGAGAGAGAGAGAGAGAGAGA
>KZ809086.1:49679-62847 GCA_000696205.2 Oncopeltus fasciatus | reverse complement strand
GAATAAATAAATTTATTAATCAAATAAAACATTAGTCGAACAGATTTATCTTTTATGAAAGTGAATTGTATTGCTAAAACAGTTTTTTTAATAATTTTAAAAATAATTTCTTCTTTCAAAGAGAGAAGTGAAGCTAGTTACATAATAGTGACATAACATCATCAGTATTGATAAGACGTATAACTTTCATTCACAAGTATTTTTAATCTATAAAATAAAGATTTATGAGCTTGAGTAGGTGTATCAGAAATACATATTATGTGAGAAATTAAACAATGTAAATATAAGGATTGAAGGTATTCCTATTTGTAAAAGTTAGAAAATCTAAAAAAAACTATGTTTGTTGACCACAGTAAATAATAATATTCTGATTAAATAATGCTTTATTTTAATTTTTTTGATTTTTAATAATTTGTTTTATTTCATAATTAATAGTAATTATTGTTACATTTTGACCTTTTTAATATCAAATTAGTTATAAAAGGTTAATTAATGTTTAATATTTTTTGTATAATGCATGAGTTAGTTCAATTTTCTCTACTGATTTATAAAAATTAAAGTAAGTGATTTATTGAAAGGATGAATGGAAGAAGAGTGAGCGGGAAAAATATTGAAGCAACACCAGTGGAAGGACAAGAGAGGAGAAAATAATTTTGCTAAATACAACAAAATAAAAAAAATATCCAGATAAATAAAATCAAATGCTTGGTGGTTGTAGATCCGGCCACAAAACGTAATAATCATTAAAAAGCAATTATATAAATAATCCTTACTCGGGGCCACAGAGAGCCGACTTAACTGAATTTAATTGAAGCGGTATTATATTTGGAGAGATTTGAAAGGGAGCTGTAGAAGGGGGGAGGGGGGTTCCTCTCGTTTGTCAAAATTATAATTGCTCTTGATCCTCCGTTATCTCGGAGGGCTCAGGTCGGAGGTGCAGTGTGGAGAGAGGACGCCTTTCATGCTCTGAGTTAAGAGTGTTCCAGCTCTCGCGGATAAGGGGCAATTAAACCATGTGCGAGGCTCCCCCATGATCCCACGATTGCGAGGATTCGGAAGTTCAGTGTGTGTGTGTGTGTGTCCCTCCCACACACCTATGTACTTCTAGGATCAGTGCTACCGAAGCGCAGGATATGAAGGATAAGATACTCTGTGTAGAGAGTTCTCATTAGAGTACCCAAACACGCCGCTATAAACAGTTGTTTACATTTGTGTACAACCCATTACATAAAAAATAAATCATTTTAGTCATTAAATAGGCGCTCACAGCTCACATTAGAAAATAAACTGGCCATCTACAAGACCATAATACGACGAATCTGGACCTACGGTGCAGAACTGTGGGGTGCCGCTAAGCCTTCCAATATCCAACGAATACAATCCTTTCAGTCCAAAATTCTTAGAATANCCATAAAAAACATTTGCGAGCCCCAAAAAATACCCGCCAAAAAGTATTCAAAATGCTGGGCTATGTCATATGGACTTAACGTAACAGCTAACAGTTTTGCTCCCAGATGCATTATAGTTTATCTCCTACAACTGTAACTCAAGAGTTTTATTAGTGTAACCATGTACATAAAAGTGTTTGTGAATAAGAAGAGCTTACTCTGAGCCCAAAGATATACATATATTTCATGCCCTTACACATACATTATATTTTAGGTGCTTATTAGGACTCTTATATCAATAATTCGAGATTCATTATTATCACTGTTCAGTTACCTCTATTTAATATGTTGCTTTTGTTAGTGAAAAACTGTAGCAATTTAGAATTAATAACCAACAATTAAGGTTGATGTCAGGTTTTTATGAAAAACTTATGAAATTAAGGACAAGGCCAGAATGGGTGAAAGAGAAATTTCATAATTAATTAAAACAAATGCAGCCTTTTACGAGGAAAATTATGTACAGCAAGCAGTGGTTAAAACAATTTTTATGTATTTGTTGCACTTTGCAATTCTACGTCTCTTCAAAAACAAAGCAGTACTTTTTGGCACCAAACAGTAAAATTTTCCTCTTTACACTACACACACTCACACACACACAAACACATATATTTAAGTATTGATTGAGAATATATTTGAATAATTTTGGAAACCACTTATATTTCTATGATTTTAACAATGAAGTCTGAATGCTCTCACAAGTTTATACTTATAAAGTTATACAATTCGCGTGTATTATTTATATAATTTTTTTATAATAATTAAATTTCTGAAAAAAAAAGAATCAATAACTTTTAACATACAAAGCAATAACTCTATCTTAAANAAGCAGATTTCAGTTTGATATACAGTAATTTGTCATCACAAATAAGTACATTGTATACTAAATACCGCAACAGAGCATAATGAATACATATTACTTTTTTAGTAATTATTTATTCTTTAAAGCTTTAATGCCTAAATAAGAATATTTAAGATATATATAAGAAATGTACCAAATAAATACCTTCCTTACAATATCCGTATGGCTCTTTATCACTTCATAATAGAAGAGGACTATGTATTATTAAATTTGTAATCATATATCTATATGAAATGTTTATAAAACTTGAATTTTATAGCATTAGTAATTTTTGTACTTTAGATTTCAGTCATTCCGCAAATTTTGTATATTTTTTTCCGTTTTTTTTTTTTTTTTACACTGCTACAAAAAAGGCCTAACTAAATTCAGGCTGAAACGACTACCAATATTAAAACTTTTGTCTCACAACATATAGGCTGTATTTATTTAAAGACTCAGTGAGCAATTCCCCTCTTGATATTATTGGTCAACTAACACTCCATTTAGGACTTTTTTTTCCCTATACGAATTCCTCTAAAATTAGCAAGGCTTTGATCATTCAATTTTTTAAACAAACAAGGAAAAGATTTAACAAAATTTTTTAAAAAGGTCACTACTGAAGGATAATAATAATTTTTACTTATGTGAATCACAAACACAGCAATTAAGCACGAGAAGACTAAATTAAACATATATTACTTTCACATGTAATTTATGTTGCTGGAACATAACCATTGAAGCATTTATCAAAAATGTTTGAAGCTTGCTGGCGAGGAAGCATATGATGGTCATTATTTTTCAGAAAAATGAGGTTATGATAACGACTTGCTAATGTGTTTAAAACCACTGAGAAATATGGTGGTGTGGGGGAGGTAGTCTTTTGACGGAGGGCGTAAATCTCTGTTCCAGGACTAAAGACCAATTTCATGGCCGAGTAGTTCATCGATAACCCTTCACTTATATAGAGCCCTCAATGAAAGGCTGTCATGAACGGAAATCTATCCATCCGACTTTGACTTTTAGTATGGCTTAATTAGGCAGTATTTTGATACATTTTGCTTCATGGTTAGTCATTTTACTTTTCTTTAAATTTAATTATTTAATTTTAATTTCCTTGTCTGTTGTACCTAATTTTTGGAATTAAAAAGTCCAGTTTTTTAACAAGCTTCTAACAAATCACTACTTGTAATCATTATATTATTATGATGTTGTCAAATATGAAATGGTTGATAGCGCAAAAATTTACAAACCACATTGTCTCTTAATAATGAAAAAAATGATATTTTCGTTTAAGCACCAATCTTAAGTGCTTCTCCTTCTGATTTGACAGGTACTTTAGGTAGGGGTTTTTTTTTTTAATATTTGTATCAAAATACTATCACTTTATTGAATTGTGGATAATATTATTTATGGGGAGTAAAAAAAAACCTATTATATAATTATAACATTAATTCGTAGATTTTTCCATGTTTCATATAAGATAAATATAAATATGAGTAAATGACGATATTTAATTTAATAATTCAAGGAGTGTAAAAGGTATGATCTTTTGAAAGGTCTGCAAAAAGTGTAGAGATCTTGCTCACACATCTCAGTTACATACGTAAATTTCTTCCTTAAGAAGCATTTTTCGGTTTTTGGAACATAATTCCACTAGAATATTACAGTTTCTAACTGAAATCTACTCAAGTTCATTCGGAGAAAATAACATTTTACGCCTATTATGCCTCACAGCTCAAACCAAAATAATGTAATTAAGTTTATAGTACATGTTTTTTCTTTATACCTCCCTCTCCCATATTTGATATCAATCTAAAATCCATTTTTTCTACTGAAGTTTAGTTCTGCACTCTGAGATGTGACGATAAACCTCCTTCGAAGATCTCTCCAGGCATCACTATCGCCCTGATGATGACTTACAAGTTAAGTCGTCGGCTATAATAAAATAATTACCTAACAGTTTTGAAGTATTTTATTTTTCTGATCCTGGCCGAAACCCTGACTAATTTCTCCACCAACTGTTTCAGATTTTAATTTTTGGTCTCCCTCTAACTCCTCCCTCCCTTCCTTTCGTCTGAATACGGCATTTGAAAATGTCAAAATTTTACTATTTTAGAGAAGGCTTTACAGATTCAGACGATTGGTGGTTGATTATGAAAGCTGAAAGTAGCCACATCTAAATCCAAAGAGGAACTAAATAGCTTAAATGGAGAGTTTTTTGACCGTAGATATTATTATTAGATGATTTTAATTGGGGTTCGGTGAAGGTTGATACAAAAAAAAAATACAACTTTAAAAAAAGTGTATTTTTAAACAGATTATCTGCCAACGACAGAACGGACATAGAACAAATTTCTTCAACTTATTCAACTTTCTAAAAACCATTAGCCCTCCTTCTCAATAAATCTGTCAAACATTTTTCCTAGTTCCAAAGTTACTTATTCCCAATAATACCCTTCCTTTTTTCTTTGTCCTTTTATTACCACCTTTTGAAACAGGCCGCTCTCCCTTTGTACCTTCCGCCTCTTACCTTCCCCCCCACCCACTCACCACACACGGTGTTTGTCTGAAAAATTATATTTTCTTCACAGTCATGGAAATGTGAACTTAGGGACAGGACGTCCTTTCTCGTCTTCATGATAGGCAGGTGTGGTCAATCACTGTTTTAATTTATTTAATTATTTTTTTAATAGGCTGTTGTCTGCATGTTTTTAAATTCTCTTACATAGGTTTCTATGTTCATACTTTTGATATCACATTACATAATGGTAATTCTGTATTATAATATTGCCAATTATTATTGTATTCTCATGACATTGTATTTCTACAGCCTTGAAGATGGTTTACAATGTAAACCGAAACGTTGGCAGATAATCTTTTGAAAAAATACACATTTTTTAAAATTTGTATTTTTTTGGATCTATCTTGTCCGAACCCCAACTAAAATCATCTAATAAGGAACTAACTAGTTTTTCTACAAAATGTCTAACCCCGATGGGGGTGATTTACATCATATGTTTGTCTATACCCTTGTAAGTACTTAAAACTTCAGATTTCGGACGGTGGATAATCATATATGGCGAAAATTTAGCCTCAATATAATAAGAGAGAGCTTCACCACCTGCCTATACCGTGCTGCATGCAGGCCCCTGTTAAATATCTGTCCGCTGCCCGTTTAATTGAAGATTTAAGTCAGAGCCCTAATCCGGGAGCCTGTATTATATTTGTGGGAGACCAGCTGATGTCGGGACACCCAAGCACAACATACAACATACAACATACTATGTATACTAATGCCCCATTAAATCGGCCCAGGCTGATAATCCGGACAAAACTAATCCCCGTTTTCCCTCTATTTATCGCCGACATATAGCGAGGCCCATATGCCGAGGACCCCGTGTGTGTGCGTGCATATGATCCTCGGAAAATTGTAAGCACTCCAGCTTATCTCAGTTATCGAAGAATGTAATAAGCATAAATAATATACAAATTTTTGTTTATTGTCATATTTCTCCAAATCCTCTAGTCCTCTCCTTGGCATCCCACGTTCATCCCGACAACCCTCCCCGACGCCTCAAGCTGAGGTGGCCAAGGGACCTCCTACTCCAGTCAGTTTAGTATAATACCTAGGGAGTGAATGCACTGGCATTTTTCTCCCCCTCTCAATCCCTCCTTGACTCCCTGCCTAGTCTCCTTCTTATCCTAGGATAAGGAGAAGATGGGTGCCGGATAGTCTATCGCGNTCATTCTTAAATGGTTCCCTTAAAAAGTGCTTTAGATGAATAAAAAAATACACAATTGTATTTAACACTTATATTATATAAATGGGTCGCATAACAATAATAAGAACACTTAGATGATTCACCAAGTGACCAGTAACATTTTCCATGCTTCAGACATTAACAAACTTTTAACAGGTCATTAACTTATTTTATCACATCAAACACTAAACTTAGGTGTTCTATTTTTTTAAATAAGATAACTATCCAGTTTTAATGCTAAATAATTCCTTCAATTATTTCTAAAAATGACTCAAAAATGTATTTTACATAAATATACAAATAACATTTTTTTTTTGTTGTCAATAATTCAAGTTCGAATGACTTATAGCAGTTCTTTAAAATTAGTTTCAGTCATAAGATGAAAGGTTTCAAGTTTTTTTTTTAGTTAATAAATTTTTGATAATTAAAAATTTCTATGAAAGTTAAAATGGTTTGGACATTGGTTGGTCGTCGAGTATTATGCAGGAGAAATTTGTCAGGGTTTTAGCCAGGATCAGAAAAATAAAACACTCCAAAATTATTGGGTAATTATTTCATTATTTCCGACGTTTCGACTAACTTGTAAGTAATCATCAGAGCTACCGTTATGTATGGAGAGGTCTCCATGGAAGGTTTATGGTCAAATATTAGATTGCAGAACTAAAGTGAACTTTTTAAAAATCATTTTAATAAAACTAAACTCTAAAGTTAAAAGTAATTTTTAGTATAATAAATATCTGTAACTTGGGAATAAAACAAAGAAATATATATATATATATGGTTTATGAGGTATACTGGCCAGTTAAATTTGAATTATTTAGTTAGGCATTGGTATATTTCTTCTTTAACAAGGGTTATAGCAAAAATGATAAAGAACTGAACTGTTAAATTACATTTTACACTTATTATGGTCCATAAGGTATTTTCTATCTGAAATAACAACGAGGATATAACGGTTATAAATATTCACCTACTATATCCTGTTTTTCACAATTTGAATTCTTAAATTTTGACAAAAAAATAAATTCTTTCAAGGGTTTGTTATGAAAAGATTAAACGCTGAATTTTGTTTAACATATAAGGGCCCGCCAAATACTCGAAAGTACATTCGTAAATATTTTCCTTAACGTTTTTTTTTTAAACAGTTGAAACCTATATACGTAAAATAGTAAAGAAAATTCCTAGGTGAAGGCACTGGCTTTGGAGAGCGGTGGAGGTCAATGAAGGCACATGGCCCTGTATACAAGCGGGCAGAGTTACAGGCGGACTGTGATGTTTTACAGGGCTGTAAACAAGATCCCGGACACTATTTACAGGGCACTCGAGGGTGTCCGCCTAGGCGAGCATTAATGGCTGGGGTTGACCCGCATTTCAAGAGATTTATAATAGCAACATTGGGGAGGCCTTATCGAACTTCCTGTAGATTTTAGTGTGCCTTGCAGTGTTAACTGCCACCGGCCATTAATACGACTTCCTCAAGAGTTATTTGTGTCGCCCCCACACCCCCCGCTGAAAACTACCCCCCAGCGACTTCTGACCAGAAGAATGTAGCCAAATACAAACAAGCCCTTTGAAAGATAAATTAAACACTTTGTTTAACTCAGTATGATAACAAGTCGTGTGTCAGCACTGATTGGTAGCGTTGTGGTGTAAAAGATTAACAGACATTGGTTCTTTTTTTACCCCTCAGTAGAACAGTTGAGAGATTTTACAGGTATATTTTCCATTCGATTACCCATAATTTACATTTGATATCCATAATACCAAGAGATTGATTATTACCTGGCTAAATACTTTCAAATGGAGTTTGGAATCAAAGGGCGAGCTAGATATGAAAAAGAATACATAATATATAAACTCTTTAAATTTCCTATCAAATTTCTTACCAAATTTCATTAGGAAAATCTGGAAATCTGACCAGTAGAGCGTCTATTAATACAAATCCATGTATTTGAATATACAAATGATTTTAATTAATTAAAAAAATCCTTTTAATGATTTTCATAATAAAGCCGGAATATTCAATATATAATTTTTTTTTTCCTCTAGATAAATTCTTATCTATTTTACTTAGTGCGCATATTTAAAAAAAAAATTAGAATATAAATTATTTTTTATCTATCTTTGGTTGAATGATTAAAATGAGAACCGTTTTAATGATTGAAATTAAAAAGAAAGAAAGTTATCCATATTTAAAACTTATATATAAAAATTTATTTCGAATTTATTTATGAAAATTCTTGGCTATAAATTTATGGAAAATGTCTAATCCTCTGGACCCGATATATAGATCATTTTCACTTTAGAAGAATACAGCTATTTATTGTTTATAAAAAGGGAAAATTTCTCGAATCTCATTTAGAATTTTCCATGACCAATAGTACAGTAAATGCTTAAGAGAACTTAAATATTCCAAATTTAATTTTTTTTTTAATTTAGCACAAACACACACACACACACAAGGGGGAATTAAAAGGAAATCGACATTTAAAACGGAAATATTTTATTTATTATTAGCGATACGAAGAAAAGTATTTTTTTTACATTTTTTTATGAATGTTCTTACATTTAAAAAAAAACTCTTATTAAGGATAATATTAAGGACTGTAACTTTGAGGGGAAGCCGCTTATTTTCAAAATACAGAAACCAAATTCGGTAGTTAGGCTGCATATTGTAAGCTGATGAATAATTATCATTTGTGGCTGAAATCAGGATTTAGAGAACACCATAATTTATAAACACAGTAGCTATTTTTTTGTAATAGTGTTACTAAAACATTAATTCAACTTGATAGGTATAAAATTAATTTTCTAAAATTTTTATTCCATATCATTAAAAAAAAAGTCATGGCTGATATTAATGAATGTAACATTGGTTATATGACTGGCAAATATAAGTCCTAAAACTTACCTAATTTTTAAGACAATACAACTTAATTAAATCCAAGTTGATTGAAAAATAATCTTGTAAAAAAAAATTAAGAAGAGCTTAGGCTTGGCCGAGAGGATCCATTCGAAATTTCTAGGGTAACCCCACTATGGGTCTTTATTTTATTGAGAAATAAAAATTTGACTTGAACCATAGACGCTTAGAATAGAGTTAACACTATCATCTTCCTATTTTAAATGTCTGTATGAGAGAAAAAAGAAAAATACATATAAATATATAAGTAAACTGTATGGAAGTTACTTCGCTAGTAGTAGCGTTTAAGGTGGAAAATTGATTGCCTAATGCCTGCCGACATCTTAGAAGTTCTCCGGATAAATTCTTACCGTCTAACGGGCAGAGATAAGGTTAAATCAGTTGGGACTGATCCTCTTAAGCTGGGGGGTGAGGGGGAGATACCTTACAAGTTCCGATTTACCCCCACCCCTTTCTTTTGTCCCCCCCTCCATCGTCTTCTCTTTCGCCCCCCTCCCACCCCTCTCGGTCTATCTCAATTCCTCATCTCTCTTCCCTCTCCTACCGCTATACATTTCCAACCTCTATTAGAAGATAAGGCTAAAGGAAATCAAACAATCATCTCAAATCCATCCAAGTGCACTGAGAAATGTCTTTAAAATCTTTAAAAAGAAAGGAAAAAAATATGGTGTGTTTATAGTTATACATATGAAGATTAAGTGCTCAGGCAATATTCCCCCTTAGGAAGTTTACTCACTCAAGTCACCCTCAGAAAGGACGGAAAAAAGTTGAAAATTTATCTGAATTCATTCTTAAATGGTTCCCTTAAAAAGTGCTTTAGATGAATAAAAAAATACACAATTGTATTTAACACTTATATTATATAAATGTGTCGCATAACAATAATAAGAACACTTAGATGATTCACCAAGTGACCAGTAACATTTTCCATGCTTCAGACATTAACAAACTTTTAACAGGTCATTAACTTATTTTATCACATCAAACACTAAACTTAGGTGTTCTATTTTTTTAAATAAGATAACTATCCAGTTTTAATGCTAAATAATTCCTTCAATTATTTCTAAAAATGACTCAAAAATGTATTTTACATAAATATACAAATAACATTTTTTTTTTGTTGTCAATAATTCAAGTTCGAATGACTTATAGCAGTTCTTTAAAATTAGTTTCAGTCATAAGATGAAAGGTTTCAAGTTTTTTTTTTAGTTAATAAATTTTTGATAATTAAAAATTTCTATGAAAGTTAAAATGGTTTGGACATTGGTTGGTCGTCGAGTATTATGCAGGAGAAATTTGTCAGGGTTTCAGTCAGGATCAGAAAAATAAAACACTCCAAAATTATTGGGTAATTATTTCATTATTTCCGACGTTTCGACTAACTTGTAAGTAATCATCAGAGCTACCGTTATGTATGGAGAGGTCTCCATGGAAGGTTTATGGTCAAATATTAGATTGCAGAACTAAAGTGAACTTTTTAAAAATCATTTTAATAAAACTAAACTCTAAAGTTAAAAGTAATTTTTAGTATAATAAATATCTGTAACTTGGGAATAAAACAAAGAAATATATCATAAATTTTGTGCAAATCTATAATATATATACAATGATTATGAAGTTTAGAAATGAAATGGATAAATATGGAATGCAGAATAAATAAATAAAAATTATTTATTCAAAAATAATAATTAAATACAATAAACTCAAAATTCATTTTTATTTTCATTTTCATTGTAATTCCATTTTATTNGAAGGGCGTTTAATTGTGACAAAATTACTTTAAGTATCGCTTAAGTACGCCAAGTAAGCCTGTGAGTAATGTCTCTGCCATTATGTGATCTAACAACTTAGATCTAACAACTTGCTACATTAGAGCAGGTTTGGCGAGAGGGCACATTCGCTCATTCCTATCTCAGTGGCAGTCATATTTAGTGGGGTAATTCAAGGAGCAATGTTCACTCTGTATTTTCTTAACTCTTATTTTTCAGGGACTTGGTACAGCGCATCAGCATCACCATTGTGTATTAGAAAACACCTTTGATATCTTTGACATCTCATCTCTTTGATTTCGTGGTGTGAAATTGGACAACATTCGTGTCATTGATATATTAAATAAAGCTCTGAATAAATTGGAGATTTAAATTAAATGTTTGCAAGATCAATTTATCCCCAAATATATTTACCCAAAACATTTTCTATTCATCTTATACATTCTGTTAACATAACATTTTGTAATTTGATTACATCGAACTAAAATAAAATGACAAAATTACAATGGCAAGAGGAGAGAAGGTGACCAATTGCACCACTCTCAATATAAAAAAATATATATATTAATTCAGACGAAAATAATTTTTTTATTCTTCTCCTTCTTTTTTAAATTCATATAAGAGTATAACGCACATGGAAAAATTGAAAAAACATTCGGTTTTTGCATGCAGATCCCACATAGACACTTATCAGTCTGAAAAATAATACAATATTGTTTGGATTTAATAAATTCTAAAAGGTGAGAAGGCAAGAAGTCAACTGAACCATTCATTAATAACAATAACTTATTTCCTGCGTAATAAATATAAAAAATAAATAATTTCCTTCGACATAGTCTTTATAAGACGCGCTATAGATGGCAGTTCAAAAAAAAAAAAAAAATTGTTACCTATCGAAAAGGTAACAGTGAGTTAGAGATTTTCAGAATTTATAGAAAAAAAAAAATTTGAAAGGACATTACCTATTTAGGATTTTTTTTTTATTGGATCAAGTGAGGGTAGTGGAGTTAGTGCTTACCACATTGGGGGGAGGGGATACGGGAGGCGGCGACGCAGAAACGCCTCGCCGTTTGCGACTTAATCACGAGTATCAGTCTTAACGTAGTTAGCCTCCGCGAGACGGCCTCCCAAACTCAGTTAGCGCCTTAACCAGATAGACTCTCGCCAACTTCCCTCTACATCTCAAATATTTAAACGTCTGCAATTCCCCCTGTAGTCTTGGTAGTTTGGGACGTTGTCCTCAGTCTGCCCATGGACAATACTCATTTCACACAAATATCATGTCCTGTTTAGAACAATTTATCTGTTATAGCATTTTTATTAGTGATTATCTTCCCTAGTTTATCAAAAATGATGTTCCATAAAATTCAGATGTAACTGTGTTTAATTGTTTACATATGCCACGTAACTACACTAAGTGTAGTTGTTTAAGTACCATAAAAATGGCTGAGTTAATTTAATTAGTGGTGGAACGTTATAAAATTATAAACAAATAAATAATCATACCTTCTATTGTCCGTCTTCATTGGTTTCTGCAAACCATCTTCTGTTGACGAGCGCTTTTGGACATTGTCCATCTTCTTGGCCGAATATATGTGTTCACTGTCACTGTCTGTATTCCACAGAATTCCCAAGAAGATAGACAATGTCCGAAAGCGCTCGCCAACAGAAGATGGTTTACAGAAACCAGTGAAGACGGATAATAGAAGGTATGATAATTCTATATTCATTGGTAGTGAAAATAACCTTTTAGATTATTTAAATGAATGTTAATCAACGCAATAAATCAAACCAGAAACATAGAAACATACGGTTAATAAATAAATGAGTGAGAATAAAATTAGTAAGACATGAATTATAACATACTTAGATAAATATAACATAAAAGACGGAAAATTAAAAAAAATACTAGTCACGAAGCTACGTAAACTAAGCAGATTTCAGTTTGATGGCTACGAAGAAGAATAATTAACGAATTGCATGTTGTAAGTCGGAGAAAGCAATGTGCGTAATGAAGAAAAACCTGTGGTAGACCGGGAGTAAGAGGTAGGAAATATTAGGCTATCACAGTAATAGTAATACTGATGTTGCGGGTTCGAATCCCGCAAAGGACAATAATTCTCTCTGACCTCTGGCTATATTAAGAGAGAATTCACCTGGAGCACTGAAGATGGGGTGTGGGCCTTGAAAGCCTTCTGAATTTAAAGTAAATGTGTAAGGGGTGCCGGGATAGCTCAGGGGATCCGTACGGGTCTCGCAATCCTGGCGCCGCGGGTTCAAATCCCGCCCAGGTCAATCTTTTATTTATAATATAGAAGCTTGTCCTGAGCCATGGGTGTTTAGAATGGGGTGGCAACCTGTAGTAGATAGCCCCTCCCTCCAATGACCCTAAGTGGTTGCAAGGGAGGCTAACACAGCAAAAAAAAAAA
>KZ809086.1:26702-38638 GCA_000696205.2 Oncopeltus fasciatus | reverse complement strand
TAAGTTGAGGATCTCTATAATAAATAGATAAATTAATTAATAAATATCATATCTGTTATTTTTTGTGATGTGGCATATAAAAGCTGAATTTATTTGAGTATTGAGTGAGCTGTTTAAACCTTTTTAGGCAGCTAACGGACGAAAAATTAGAAAACGTCTTAATTGTATTTGTCATTCAAAGTACAAAAATAATTTGGTTACTTACTTTATTTTTATTTTTTTGATAAAATCTGAAGATATATTTTTTAAACTTCTATAGAGCCATTTAGGACGGGTGCAATTGCTATTATGAAGACCATTATTTTTGTGGAAAGCACTCTTTTTAAAAATCCATTTGTACTGAACAGAATAAAAATTTTTTAAATAAAAAAAAAAAAAAAAATTTAAATGTCGTGAAGACAGTAGCGCTAACCACAAAGCACCCGGACGGATCTCAAGAGATGTCGAAGAAAGTCGAAGGTGTAGACCTTTATATGTTGCTCTCTTGGTACCCACAGTAACATAACAGTATGAAGATTTTGCAGGAATTAAGAACTTAATCTTAATCACTCTCTTTCACGATATTAGTTCAAGTTTTCTTCTAATCATTGGATTATGTTAGAATGCATATAAATTTCTTATGTCAATCTTATTTTTGTGAGAGGTTCTTTCATTTGAATTCCAAGGGCGGAAGAGGGGAGTGGAGTGATTACCCTCCGACATCTNTTTTTTTAAAAGTGTCATGAAGACAGTAGCGCCATTAATAAAGTATCCGGATGGATCTCAAGAAATGTTGAAGAAAGTCGAAGGTGTTGACCTTTATATGTTGCTATCTTGGTACCCAGAGTAACATAAGAGTATGAAGATCTTGCAGGAATTAAGACTTAATTTTAAAAACTAAAATGATTATAAAAATAATAGTGTAGCTTATCCAATAGCTTAGTCACTCTCTTTCACGATATTAGTTCAAGTTTTCTTCTAATCATTGGATTATGTTAGAATGCATATAAATTTCTTATGTCAATCTTATTTTTGTGAGAGGTTCTTTCATTTGAATTCCAAGGGCGGAAGAGGGGAGTGGAGTGATTACCCTCCGACATCTGTTTGGAGAAGCCACAAATGAATCCCTCCCACTCAAAGCATTAGCATAAGGGGTTGCTATAGTGCGTACACTGTGCGCAACGCTTGACCGCACGCGCTGAAGGGCTTGCTCGATGAAGGGCACTGCTTGAAAAATTCAAGTTGCCTACGGCATCCAAACTACCTTCTCGTCCCTTGGTAACACTCCAGCAAGGCTATTTGTCTACCCTCTCAAGCTTGCGTATACACACCTTGTTTGCTTGGCTAGGAGTAGCGGGTATATTGTCTACCTTCAACCTATGGCCAATATGGACCAATAATAGTAAATTTCGTCAACATATTCTACTATTATTAGCTTCTGCTTGCTTGTGTATTTATCTGTCATTTAATTATTAGATAATTTGAAGACCATTATCGATTAAGCCGCATTGAAATAACGTTTCCCTGAAGAGATAGTTACACATTATTTCCATAGTTTCAATTGGAAAATACTATATATTACTATTAGATGTTTTTTGTTTTGGTTCGGTCAAGGTACGTAGATACAAAAATATAAAAATACAATTTAAAAATGTATATTTTTAAAATTATCTGCCAACTTTTCGACTTACATTGTAAGCCATCTTCAGGGCTATCATGAAGGCAAGTGGAGACATGTCAGCTGGATAAAATCTTCGTGACAAGGATTTTAGTTCATGAAATCACTATTTTGCTCATGCTTCTTTGTGAAAATCATAAAATTAGTCGGATAGCTAGAGCAAACGTTCACTAGGTATTTACAAGCGAAGATATAAAACAAGAGTGCATTCTATTTCCTTGAAGAACCTCTCAAATTTTGTTTGAGAAATGTACCAAGCACAATTTTCTCTTTTTTTTTTTTTGCATTTTATGTGAGCTTTAAAATATGTTTGGAGATTTTTTGTAAGACTTAACAAAATCATTTCAGTTATTTTTGCTAAAAAAACCACTCTTTCTTTTTGATCCAATACATGAAAAATAAAATGTCCTCATCTATACTTATTTATGACCTTTAAATATGTCAAATCTGTTTAAATTACGCAGCTCGAACATGACGGATTTTTNTTTGGTCGATTTTCTCGTTTTTGATCAGTAACATCAAAATCACCACGTTTGAAACGTTGAAACCAACGTTCACATGTCTTGACGGTTGGAGCAAGATCGCCATAAGTCTCAACAAAAATTCGATGACATTCAGATGCCTTTTTCTTTTGATTAAATAAGAAAATCATGACATGCCGCAAATGCTCTTTATTTGGCTTAAAATTAGACATTTTTAACACCAAAGAAAGGTATGATACGTCCACGTAAACGACTTAAAACAACTGACTTTTGTAAACAAAGACTAACAAACAAAATAGCGTTTAGAGATAAGCAAATCCTTCAATAGGCTAAGAGCGCATTCTTTTGAAATTAAAACGACATTTTAAACTTGCATACCTGGTACATTGTAAGCCATCTTCAGGGCTACCACGAAGGCTATAGGGGACGTTATGTCACCAAGATTCCATTTTCATGACCTATTTCATAAAAATGGAATTTTGGTGACACGACGTCCTCTCTCGCCTTCAACGGACGTTGTATCTATCAACCAAAACAACGTTGACAGATAATTAAAAAAAATTATCTGAAACGTGATGGATGTATTCCATGAAATGTGATTATTATACAATACAAAAAAATTCATTTTTTAAATTTGTGTTTTTTGGATCTACCTTGACCGAACCCCAACTAAAATCATCTTAGAATAATATCTACGGTCAACAAACTCTCCTTTTGAATATATAACTTTGTGTTTGAATCTTACTAACTTCAGTATTCATAGATCTAATAAATAGTACTGTATAGTTTACACGTCTTTTAAAAATCTTATTTTCTCAGTATATAGCAGTAAATAGTTTAACTGCTAATGTTTCCTAAAAGTATTATTTATTTTTAATACTTATCTATTCATTTATTACATATAAATAGTTAAAAAATTGAATTTTCATAAAATCTTCATGCTTTAAAATTCCCGATCCCCTATTCATATTTTTACGCCATGTGCCTTTAGATTGATGGGTGTGTATACAATTTTTGTTAACGCCCTACAATTCGAACCTTTTGATGTATCACAAATAAATGTAAAACATTTATAACTAATATAAGTAAATACTAATTTTAGGACCTTAATCGGTAGTAATATTCAGACTATCAATTTTCGTTCGCAGATATAAATAAGTTTAATTTATTATTCTTCTTCAAATTATATCTTAGTGTTTATTTTGCTCTAAATTAAATGAATTACTAGAGAAAGTAATCGATAACATATACATTTTGAGGACTGACTAATTTGAAATCACTAGATTCTAATGCAAGCAGATGTAGCAGGACATCCAGGTTCGAGTCCTGGCTGGGATATTTAGATTTTTTATTCTGTTCCCTTGCACTAAAAATTGTTAAAATTTACGTGGGATCAAATACCACAAAAAATAATATTTATATAATTGTCTTTCTAGTATTCTTACTCTACACTTCTTTAGCTATCTAGTTCTATAAGTATTTGTTTCTTTCTTGCTTCAGTTCTTTGTCCTCCTTGAGATCCTATATCTTCTTATATTTCCAGAGATACAATTTAAGAGTTCCAAGTCTTTCCCCTCCTCGATCATCTTCTTCTTTAGCCTTCTGGCAATCTTATAGTTTAGCTCTTTAGCCCGCTAAATTTCTAACTCAAGAGAGTGCATTACTTGTCTGTCTCTATTATTTTTCTCTATGGCTCTCTATATTTCTAGACAGTTAATTCCAGCCCTGTAGTTATTAATCTTAATCTCATAGCATAGCTTCTGCAACCTCCTAGGTCTCTAATTCCTTAGCTCCCAAGTTCTATACATGTTTATTATTTTAGCTCTCTAGTTTTTCTTAAATTTTCGTCCTCTTTAGATCTATCTACTTCCCCTAGGTTGGAGTTTTCTATTGATTTAGTTTTCTCGTTCTATATCTATATATTTTTATTAGCATTCTATATTAATAGTCTTGCAATTTAATCTCATATGCTCTTTTCACCATTCTAGATAACCCGCTCTACAATTTTAACTTTTTTGTTCTCTTTTTCTTTAGACTCATAGCTCTTTAACTCACATTTACTTAACACAGAGTTCTTTAACTCTCGTAATTTACGTTATCTAAAGCTCTGAAATATACCTGAATATTGGAATAGAATTTAACCGTTCATTAAATTCTCTTGCTCTGTCCAGCTCGTCAGATCACCGATTCTAGCTCTCTAGGTCTATTGCACTGCAGCTCTCTACAGATCTCTCTCTCTCTCTCTCTCTCTCTCACTCTCTCTCTCTCTCTTCCTCTCTCTCTCCCTCCCTCTCCCTCTCTCTCCCTCTCTCCATCTCTTTCCCTCTCCCCCCCCCTCTTTCTCTCTCTCTCTCCCTCTCTCTCTCTCCTCTCTCTCTTCCTCCCTCTCTCTCCCCCTCTCTCTCTTCCTCCCTCTCTCTCCCCCTGTCTCTCTTCCTCCCTCTCTCTCTTTCTCCCTCTTCCTCTCTCCCCCTCTCTCTCTCGCTCTGTCTCTCTCTCTCTCTCTCTCTCTCTCTCTCTCTCTCTATCTCTCTCTCCCCCCATCTCTTTCCCTCTCTCACTCTCACTCTCACTCTCTCTCTCTCTCTCTGTCTCTCTCTCTCCGTAGCAGTAGTAGTAGTAGTAATGTAAGACTAAGGTCAAATGTTCCTGCGACAAAACATTACAGTTCTATCCAAGTTTACATGTCACAGGGGGAAAAAAAAAATCCACTTAAGCCATTCTCTTTCTTGCTAAGCTTACTAAGTGCTTAAGGAGTGTTGGAAACGGCGTTCCCTCTCTCGCCAGCGAAGTGTGTAAAGTCAGTAGTAAACCGAGACAGATAGCAGCAGTATCAGATCTCCAGTTAGGGACAGGGCTGGAAGTGGCGACTCCTGATTGGAGGGAGATAGTGTGTGCTCTGTGCCGAGTTAACGAGCTCCAGCATTCGGCACACGTACTCCCGGCACTTCCTAGGCTGTAACCTCCCCCAGCCGTGCGGGAGGAGGTTTTAGTGATCGCGCCCGGCCTTGGCGCCGGCTCCCGCTCCTGTCGCACCAAAAAGGCGGTGGGGGGAGGCGACCCCAAACAAGACTGAAAGTATATTAGAGCTGAGTGGGGGAGTGTAGTATGGAACCGAAAGTCGTGGTGGGGGGAGAAACTGTAGTCTTTTGAGACACAGCAAATCTTTCAGACACAGCAAATCTTTCAGACACAAGATCATGGCCGAAGATTTTCTATGTGAAAGAAGACATTCCTAGAAATACTCATTTTTCAGTAGTTTTTTTTTTTTTTTTTTTCTTATTAGTCATTTCATAAAGGAATGTCAATATCATTCATAAGTAACTTTAGACTTTAGTACGTTCAAGTCAACTGATATTACAATTTTACTTAAATAAGGCAAAAATTTGCCATACAAATTGTATTCAAGAGTATTTTATGATTAACATTAAAATAACATTGGGCTGGGGATTAACCTTATATGAAATTCATAACTATAAATTTTTGTTAAAAAATATCCTTTATTATTGTTATATTGAAAGGAATAGCATGAAAAGAATATAACTTGATAGTAATACTATATAAACAAAATATTTTTGATTAAGGATAGATATCTTTGCTAAAACAAAAATTCCATTAGAAAATAAAAATATATAGAAGATGAATTTCAATAAATTCAGTAACATCGCTCTAATTGTAATTTTTTAAATAAAAATAATTAGTTCATCGAATAAGTGAACTCTGATGAAATATATTAAAAAATAGTGTTTCTTTATCAACAGTTGATTTGTTAAAATGAGCCTGTAATTTGTTTTGTCATTTTTATGTACGTTTTAACGAAACACAAGCAAATTTTGAATACATTAGATTATCTAAACAATAGATTTCAACAAACACATACTGTTTACGTAGGCTTCGACGGTCGTCAGATGTATTTACCGTTTCTTCTTCCGGATTGGACCGTGTCAAATTGTTGATATTTGCCGAGCTTTCGCACATCATGTGATGGCTTCTTCAGGGCTGAAAAGAGAATGAAGAAGCCATCATATGATGTGCGAAAGCTCGGCAAATAACAACAATTTGACTCGGTCCAACCCGGAAGAAGAAACGGTAAACACATACTGGACATAACATGTTGTACCCACTACTAAATCAATTTACTACTAAACTAAGACATGAATACTTCGCACTTATCTACAAGTCGCTTAAATTCCTACTATTAACTTACGCCTGGCCCGTCTGGTGCGCCACCAGTAATACATACATTAACAATGTGTGACATTTCAAAACAGAATTGTTAAATGGCTGTCAACGCCGGTTGGTCCGTTAGGAACCAACAGCTACACGAGGAACTGGGAATTGATTCATTTGGAAATCACATAGGAGAGTCGACTCATAGATATCACTAAATCCCACAGCCCCTGCAGCGACCGGGCTCCAGTCCACACCCGGAGTAGGTTCCAGCAAAGGCTGCTACCTTGCCTGTACCATGATATTTCAATTTTAGTTATTTTTTCTTCAGCTTTGTTACTTTTCATTTTTATATTTTGTGTAAAAAACGAATGTTTTGGTCCGAAATAAAACATTTTCTTCTTCTTGAACATTCGGAAACTCTTTCAGAGTTCTTCGAGAAATGTTTATTATATATATTGATACTGAAAAAATCTATCTCATTAAGGCAGGGGACGGGCAATGCCTTCTAGATTATATGTGAATTTCATTTATACTTGAACCTTAATTTTTCCAACCCATTCATCATTATATATATTCAACCCATTTTTCTGATGAACGCCGCAAATGAAAAATAGTCTTGGAGATGACTGCTAAGCCTCCTGATGCCACAAAAAGCCAGTTTAACAATTAAAATGATTTCGTAGTACTCTTCTTGTTTGTGATTGTAATGTCTGTCTAACGTGTATTTGGAATTACTGGCATCTATGCAATGGGGCACAATCACTGTATGTAGAGTATTATAAGCCCGTCACGCAAGAGGTGCGTAAGCTAAGCGAATCCCTCACCATCGTAGATGATGAAAATAAGGCCACCACAAATAGAAATTTTTTTTTTTTATAAATAAAATCTATATTCAGTGTTATTCTTATAAAGTAAATATTACAGCCCATTGCATCAAGGGAAAGTTTATTTTATCGCACTTCAAATTTCAAGTAATTCCCCCCCCACCACCACCCTAGTTTTCGTCAAAGTTAACATAAATAATTTTGGAATATGACTGATAACCCCTAGTAATTTCGCTGTAGGCAAACTCATATTCTTAATTATGATATCAAGGGTAAAATATCTGTTGATTAAAGCACACCACTAGTACGTCGTTAACTTATTCTTGACAGATAGTCCGATTATGCTCAAAAACAAACTTAGTCTTTTTTTTTTTATAATTAAAAGCACCATGTCTTCTAATTTCATCAAGAAATATGTATTTCTTATCATACAGAATATATGTATGATAAGAAATACATATATTCTTTCATCAGAATATATGTATGTACATATCATACGGATTTACGAAATTTTCTTCAAGATGAGTGAAGTAGGCCAGGGAATTCAAACACTTTAGATTAATCAAATGTATATTGTTCTGTTGTTTTTTTTTTCACTTCAATACAATAAATATAATAAATGGAAAGCAGCATTTACAATTTACTTCAGAAATTTAATGGCATAGTATCTCCTTTTTGCACGTGGCTCGTTAATAAAGCACTTTCTTGGGATTTATTCTCACCCCATAAATTTTTAATTTGGAGAAATGATTTTGCCAAATCATAAGTAATTTTTGTAGTTTATTCCTTTTTGAACGGGGGTTGGTTGAAGGGGCTTCCAGCTGAAATAAAACCGGCCAACCATAAATCCCCTTCCTACCTTAGCAATAGTAATTAAATTCGTAATATTTTCCGAGACGATGTGGATTCTTTGAATTCGTTTGAAAGAATAATGATTCACTCTTGTTTAATGATACTTTTCGCCCCCCTCCCCAGTTCATTCTGAAGAAGAGTCCAGGGGGATGGAGTTTAATGAAAATAACTCAGGAAGAATTTTCACCTTTTTTCTTTTTTTTTTATATTATTATCATTCTTTCAACTTAATTTTCTTTCTTTGGTTTCATTTTCTCACTGTGTACACCTAAAGAACAATTCCAAGTGTTTATCGAGATCACTTTTAAGAAAAAAAAAATGAAGAGAAAATTATAAAAACTGATTTCGCTTTATGAAATACCAATTTAAATTTAATTGTGCAATGGAATGTCATAAACTTTCATATCTCCGAATGCCTATAATTAAACTGCTTACCATTAGCGTAATTAATATTTCTAAACAAGGTGTTTTTGTTACTCATAAAATAAGTTTTTCTAAAGACAGACAAATAGAAAGACTTTAATTCTAAAATCACTTAATAATAAATCGTAATTAAATTTAAAAGTCCGTCACAGAAGAGTTGCGTAAACCTAGCGAATTCTTCAGTTTTACTGAAAATGATAATTTGTATTTGACCTTTCCACGTAAGTTATCCCTAGTACAAATTGGATATGTCCTTTATAAATAAAAAATCTGGTCAGTTTAAATGCTCACTGCAATGCGATTTTTTTTTCTTTTACTTGGTATTACTTGTAATCCTCATTACTCTTATCCGTTACATTTCGCACAATAATGATCTCAGCTTTCCTTATAAAATTGAAAAGCGGCACAGATTTATAAAGCACTAATTTTGGCAGATAACTCGTGAATTTAAAATATATAGTTTAAGTAAACTCCTACTCCAGCTATACCGGAAAAACCTGTTATAAATACTGTTTCCGGGCTTGAGAAGAACATAGAAACGTTAATTTTGGCCGGGCTTTTAAACATTGGCTTTCAATTACTACATTCACCATTCAACCCTGAAGAAGCTGCCACAGGATGTGCGAAATTTTGACGAAAGTTAACTTTTCGAAGAAAGTTACAAGCCGGAAGAAGTATTTATGATAATAAATTTGTAATATTTTATTAGCATAAACGATGAAATATTGTTAACACGGTGGCATTTTTTGAGGTACCTATTGAAAACTTTCCATATATGTATACTCATATGTTATATGTTTAAATTTACAGTCAAACTGATTCTCATTCTGTCACAATAATTTTCTAATTGAAATATTGGTCCTTGGGGCGCCAGGCTAGCTCAGGGGATCCGTACGGGTCTCGCAATCCTGACGCCGCGGGTTCAAATCCCGCCCAGGTCAATCTTTTATTTATAATATAGGAGCTTTTCCTGAGCCATGGGTGTTTAGAATGGGGTGGCAACCTGTAGATAGCCCCTCCCTCCAATGACCCTTAGTGGTTGCAAGGGAGGCTAACCCAGCAAAAAAAAAAAAATATTGGCCCATAATTAGCCTTATTATTGTAGCGGTGGTAGAACAATGGTCACTATGGATTTAGAGAGTGTGTACTAATCTTCATGACATATCCACAAGTAAACAAACAACAACAGAGGAAAATATAGTTCCTGTATTGCACGAATACTCCCAATTCATTGGCTATTCATTTCATGTCGTCAGAAAAACAGGAAAAAGTGCTTAAACTCGTCATCCTCTGTATGGCTCCATAAAAAACCGGCTTACCACGTGGAATATCATTTATATTCAGAAGCACTTTGGGATTCGGCGATGGATGTGTCATGGAGGACAGATAAACACACCGGAGTGTATTGTGTTTCCCTCCTTTGTGTATACATGCAGGGCTTGGATACACACAAACAGGCTCAGGTCGAAGGTACGCGCATACATATATACATAAGTATGACCAATAAGTGGCTCGGCTGCCTTTATCTGTCGCCCTTGCGGAGGGGTGGGGGCCCAGCTCCACCACTCGACGACTGCCTCCTCAGATTAAGGTAATCCCTGCTGGAGTGGGAGGGGGGGAGAGGTATGCAAAGATGTCCCCAGTGGCATGAGCGTTAGGGGCTCTTCGAAAATAAAATCTCTGCCGGACCAAAGCCGCCCCCCCTCGTAGGGGCAGGAATGCCAGCAAAAACATTCTATACCCCCGCTCTTATCGGAATAAATGCACCAAGGGCTGCCTGAAGAAGGAGGGATTTCGTACTCTTATCAGCTGAAAACCGCAATTATGCGAACGAATAAATTTGTACACTTTGAGTTAGTCAGCACGTGTCTAGGGATTGTAAAATATATAGTAATTCTCCACTTTCGCTTCTCTAACTGAATCCCTCTTTTGTAATATAGTCTCACAATTTTGTTTTCTCCCGTATATCCCAAATAAATAGCAGATATCTCTCAGTAAAGCCTTCTCGTCAGTAAAACTAGCTTTCCAACAAGCTTAGCTTTACCTTAGCTTAGCCTCAGATAATAAACTTAAATCTATGTTTATCTGCTGTAAGGACCACTCTTCTCTAAATAGTACAACTAACATGGCATTTTTTCATTTCTAATTGTTATAGATGCCATATCACTCAAGCCAAAAACCCAATCAATCAATTCTGAGAAAGCACGTAAGAAGAAGAGCCGTAAGAAAAGGGTCCAATTAAGGGTGGCCACTTGCTTCCACCTAAAATAACTGTACTTAAAAGAGGAAATCATATTTAATTACATTTACACAGAAAGGCTTTTAGATTCATCTAGGCCTGTTTGGATCCTTCCAACCGCTACAAAAACGACACGCCAGTGGCCCTCTGGTCAGTGTCAGATTTGTGTCTGATCGCATTTCTCAGAATGCCGGGCTGGTCGTGGCCTTTGCAATGCCAGAGACAGTAACAAGTGCAAGTGCCCCTCAATTTAGCAAGTTGTTTTGAGGCCTCTTTGTAAATCTCACCATTTAATTTAATTTCTACCTATTTCATATTTATGTGAAAGTAATTTACATTTTTTTATATATTTTTTTATTAGTTAGTAAGGGCAGAAGGTTCGATTATTATCGATTAACAAATAAGTACTGGGCTCAAAATAAAAATAAAAAAGCTATACAGGACTTTGGCAACTTCAATATATTTTCTTCTGAACTGTTTGAATATAAATGTATATTACACGAAGCCGTACAAAGAGATGACATAAAACAAATTGAATTCATTGAACTCATTTAAATATCTTTAGTATTTTGATAAATTTTTAGGTTACCTCATTCGGACAAGCTACCCTTCATTTATAAATATTTTATTTGGTTGTGGTTTTTTATCCCACGTAAATTTTAAACAATTAATGAGAGGAATAGAATAAAAAAAATAGTTTGACAAATAGTTGACACATGACAATGTAATCTCCTTCGAGTTTAAGACGAAGTTCTCGTCTTTCTCGTTGGTTAGGCTCTCGCTAGTATAGAGGATATTTAATTAGATATCTAGCTAGTCCTGGTGGTGTAACTGCTTAACACACCGGCGCGGATAGCAGGAGATCCAGGTTCGATTCCTGGCTGGGACAGATAGATTTTTTTATTCTATTCCCTCTCATTAATTGTTTACCCTTCATTAAATTTCCTCAAGTTTTTTTCCATCCGTTATTTCTTTGTTTCCTAATGCCTGGGACACGAAATCTTTTCTTTACCAGTAAGTACTTACTCATTACTCCTTTCTACTCCTTAACCTATGCTATGCAGATATCTTTGGTCTACTAACTTCTCCCCTCATGTCTTCACGAGAAGTAGGTGTAAAGAATGTCCTATATATTTAGTTTTTCCATAGTCTATTACATACATACACACATGCGCGCGTATTACCACTCAATCGTAAAAATACACAAACTTTTGTATATGATTAATATATATTTAATCAATTTCCTCTCTTGTAATTGTCAAACTAGTTCATTTTATTTAAAATAA
>KZ809085.1:98012-108348 GCA_000696205.2 Oncopeltus fasciatus | reverse complement strand
ATATAAAGTATATGCAGGTAATGAAGCACTCGCGGCTGCGATATGTAGCAATCAAGAACAGGTCGGATAGAGAGTGCAGTGCACACACAAAAAAATAATATCACATGGAACAAAATTTAGGGGATCTCTCGCCCTTCGTGAGTGAAGTGAAAAGTGAAGAGATACTAGTATCTTGAAATATTATATAAAATCGACAATCGTTAACATCTTAAGTTATATTTATATTTAATATTTACATGTATTTAAATGAGTATTTCCCGCGTTTTTATATGTCATCTTGGCGGTATTGTTTAAAATGCGTTCAGTGCGTTCTAGGCCGCAATCATTTTACCAACATCGATTCCTCGATCAGCTGCGGTAGCCGGTGTATAACCTCCTTAAATTTTGCCAAAACTTATTGGAAAGACGAGCCTTGTTCTAGGTGTTTATTTTTTTGTCGATGTCACTTATTCAGTGGATGTTCTATTCCCTAATATTTACTTCGGCTTCTGACTCCATAGTCAAACTATGAAAAACTAGTTTCACATGGTCATGTCGATAATAAGTTTTTTATTATAACTGTTCGTTTTCATTTCAGTCGTTCGACTTCTATATTCTTCGATACCAAAACAATTCTGAATGTTATTTTTCGTTCCATAAAATATTCTCATTTAGACTTTATCTGGATAGTCCGTGTCCTCAATCCAAATTATCTCTCTTTCATTTTACTCTTTATTACTTATTGTAAACTTCCTATTAGAGCATAAATTATATATTCGGTAAATCTTTGTGATCATGTTGTGTTATAAAATTTTAGTAAATAGTTACAGGCAAATAGTCAAAAATTAATTAAGACACACTTATTTCATTTATGGCTTTATTATGCCCCACTAGCTTTCAGTCTATTATTGATGCCTCTTTAGGAAATTAAATTAATTATTTTTACAATAAGAAATCAAAATAAAACTAAATAAAAATAAAATCTAGTACATACAAGAACCTTGGGATTTCTCTCTTTCTATGCAGATCTAATTTTTGACCTAGTCTTGGTTTATGAAGTTTTCAATTTTTATTTAGAACAACCTTTTTTTTCTCTTTTTTTGTATATAAAATTAAATTTTTAGCTCCTGAAGAAGTGTCAATATTAGGCGAAACGGAAGAAGGAAATATTATTTTTGAGAATGTTTCCTTAGAAACAATGTAAGTGTACTATGATTTAATTTTAATATTTCTTCAAAAAATCAAATAATAATAAACTATTTCAATAAATAGTAAATTAAGAATCGTAATTACTTTTAATAATTAAATTTTAAATTTAATGTTAAGGAACTCTGCTTATTTTTCATCTCTAGATTTAGGTAGAAATTATGAAGTTAAGATGAAAAGTAAATATTATAAAAAAAAAAATAAAAAATGAATGGCTTTAAACACAGTTGTCAGGAGGCGAAGTCGGACTGTTTCGAAGTTTATTACTCCTGTTAGAGTAAGCTCAGCTCTATCCGATACACTGGCTGTGAACTTCAAGGTGCAATATTTGTTCCACTTCTTAACATAATATCAACATGCGATAAACCAAGAGATAAAGAATCATTCCAAGTCATTAATAGTAATTTGGGGATGAGATACTTTAGGAAAACAACCATTCACTTTGTCAACCAACTAACAACAGCACAATACAAAAATATATAAAACTTTTCTAGAACATAATTTACATTCTACAATAAATTTAAATGGAATCCATTTGAGCTTTCACTATAAATTAAGTATAAGCGTATCCAAACACTGCAAGAATAAATGTCCTCAAGACCTTCTTAAGTAAATTAATTTCTTGGAGGGGCATTGTTGAGTGTACCTTCCCACTCACATCCGTCTTGCTTCTTATTTGTTCACCACCCACTGATAATTCCATGTGTTTCCAATGTGTATACTCTTCTCAATTTATTTATAATATATGGGTCATGGAGGGAGGAGGATATATACATAGTCACCCTATTTTATATACTCAAGGCATAGGACGAGCTTTTGTTTCCTGAAAATAGACTATCCTAAGCGGGATTCGAATCTGCAGCGTCAGGTTTGTTTGACCCTAACTGATTCCTTTGGCTAACCTGATCATAGACCAAATATAACTAAATAAACAAATACGTTTGTAGAAATAAGTTAAACTTAAAACAAAAAGCAAGCTCAAGACTCTTTATTATGTTGAATCTCACAAACTACAGAGATATATCCCTACTTACGAAATAAGAACACTAGAAACTGCTTTTTAAAGAAAAAATTGAAGCTTGTTACGTCCGAACAATTACACAAATGCGCTAGTCTGTAAGTTAGCTGTTCATTGTGGTACAACGATTGAATAGTACGATTGATTTATTCTCTCATATCCATCCAAATGAAAACTGTTTTCACACAATTATCATTAAAAGATATAGCATGGAAACATTAAAGTTCAAATGGTTTAAAAATAAAACTGTAGGTTGTTTCCCATTATTATAATAAAATATTTATTAATGGCTCAAAGTTGAAACTTCATTTTTTTAAATGAGAAATTCTAGAGACTTTTATTTGTATAATCCACTCAGAAAATGGCAAAATTTGTATAAAAATTCTTCAAGCCCTTCATAGCAAACTTAGTAATTATTTTCACGTATTTATTTTTCAACCTACTGCAATGACAGAAAAAAATTTCTAATTTTTTTTTGTAGCATGAAATATAGTCTTGCATATTTAAATACATAATAGCTCTTTATCTCCAACTGGATCATAAAGCAAATATTGCATATCCAATTATTAGGGACTTATTATTAAACTTTTATTTATTTATTACATTTTATTAAATAAAAACATTTTGAAATTTGATCACAATGAAGTAAAAATGACATTCATTGTCAGTTACATGAGGAGAGATGGTGACCAATGACACCACTCTCAAATTATTTACAGACTATGTACCCAGGAGGTCACGGGGCCATCTTCGATTGAGTCGATGGGGAGGGTTGTAGGGGTTAGAGTTAGTGGATTAGGATGGTATGGCAGTTTACTGCGGAAAATGGATAATGCGGGAAGAAATGAGGTCTTGAACAAAAGGAATATTAGAAAGGGAAGAATTGGATACATAATAGGGAGCATTTGCGATTATTCTCAGGGTTTTGTATTGAAAGGACTAGATTCTTTGGATGTTGGAAGGCTTGGCGGCACCCCAGATTTCTATTCCGTAAGTCCAGATTGGTCTTAGCAATGTCTTGTAGAGCGTCATTTTGTTTTCAATCGTAAGATTGGAGTTCTTATTCACGAGTCTGTATAGAAGTCCATATCGCCGATTGAGTTCTTGTCTTTTAATTTTAGTATGTTCTCCCCATGTAAGTCGTGAGTCAAGATGGAACTCAAGGTAAAGAACGGAATTCGAATGTGGTAAAGAAATATTGTTAAATTTAAAAATTTCAGGGAGGCCTTTTTTCCGATGTAGGAAAATAACTTGAACGCATTTTTCTTCATTGATTTTTATTTTCCATTTGCCACACCATTGTTTGATTTTTTCGAGGTGATCTTTTAAGTTTTTAGAAGCAGTTTTAGGATCGGGATGGGAGAATAGGATAGCTTTGTCGTCCGCAAATAGAGCTAAGGGGGTACTTGGATGGGTAGGGATGTCAATAGTGTACATGATAAATAGGATAGGTCCAAGCACAATACCTTGAGGAACTCCTGCATCCACTTGGTAGAAATCGGAGTAATTTAATCCTTGCCAAACCCTAAAGCAACGGTTGGATAAGTAAGACTTAAGGATAAGGTAAGTATTACTAGGAAGTATGGAGTTCTGTTTAAACAGAAGACCACTGTGCCAGACTCTATCAAATGCTTGGGAAAACTCCAAAAAAGCTCCTGGGCTGTACTTTTTGCGCTCAAGGGAAGAGGAAATATAGTCTACGACGCGAAACACTTGCTGGACAGTAGAATGCTTACTTCTGAAGCCGAACTGATGATTTGGGAGAATATTGAAGAGTTAAATGGGAGGCATCATTCGTTTAACAGAATTTTTTCGAAAACCTTTGAAAGTGCAGGAAGGAGACTTATAGGTTATGTGGTGATTTTTCATATTTGGGAAACAGTATTATATCACAATATTCCCTGAGAAGAGATGCAATTATTCCCTGAATATGCAATTATAAATGTAGGTCAAGAATACAATTGCCTTCTTGGGAAGATTTCGGAAAATTTGGCCGGTGATTAAATCATATCCGGGTGATTTGCGCTTAGGCAGATGTGAGATTATTTACTTGACCTGAAGGTGTTACTGCCTTGAGTGGCAAGGACATAGGTAATTGTATGTCCAGGAACTCCTTAGTTTACGCGGCATTAAACAGGTCTAAGGGATCTGAGTGAGGAGTAAATGATTGCTTGAGGTGCTGGGAAAACATTTCGGCCTTGCCTTTGTCAGAAGAAGCCCAGGAACCATCTACTCGACGTAAGAGAGTGGAAGCTTCATGGCTCTTAAGGATTCTGCGAGTAGCAATCAAAGTGATTTGTCTCCTGCTGAGAGGGTAGACAGATAGGCATTAAAGGCCTCATTTCGTAAAAAAACCTAATTATTGTTTTACGAGTCTGGAAAGATGATTAAAGTCTTTGCGGTCTGAGGGGTGTCTATATTTTTGGAACAATTCTTTTGAGCGGCGTTTCGCTATGATGAGCTTTTTAATCGTCCGGAAGTAGTTTTTTGGACTCAGTAGAGTATTTGGAAATTTTTGGTTTGAGATTAGCCATACATATGCATCGCTGAAGGTTTATGGTAAAGGAGTGTACAGCATTATCTAAATCGTCAGAGGTTCTCAGAGAAATTCCGAGGTCAAGTGACTCTTCTATGAGAGTTCTAAACAAGGCCCATTTATCTTCAGTATAACTCTATTACAATTCCATTATCACCTGCTACAATAGTTTTTTAAAGTGATTAAAACAACATCATTCACATAGGGAAGAAGTTATATCACCACTAGATGAAGATTTCTTCGTCCAAGAAAAGTCCTCTCTATTTCTTCGTCTCTTACAGGTATGCATAAACAGTTGGAATAGAAAAGGGCTTAAACACTCTCCTTGTTTTATTCCCTTTTCTACGCCAAAATAATTGGACTTGAGCGATTCAGACTGAACTTCCTTCCTGTGCCTGATGTTTCGGTTTTATGGTCTCCTCAGCTGGTATGAGGAGAACATAAAACGTAGCCTTTGTCTAATCCCGGCTTGATTCTCTTCAATGAAGGGCTTGAGGAAGATGTAATTTCCCTGGACTGATGTGTAAAACTTAAAAACTACCGGGGAAAAAATAGCCCGGCGCCTTGGACATTTTTTATGAATGGGAATTATGGTGTTTGAACCATAGGATCCGTTGGGATAAATTTCTAATCCTAGACTTTATAAAAGAGTATTTTTACTTGTTTACAAATTTTGCAACTAACTTATTCTTGTATTTTGCATTTCCGGTCCTTAAAACTCCTTAAAAACGGATCCTTCAATTTCTTACTCCTCTCATTTTCCTAATCATTCCAGCACATATTCTAGTTCGTTGATAAAAAATAAGTATTGGAAATCGATTCCTGTATTATTGTCTCCAGACTTCAAGAATGGTTTCGCCTTCCTTGATCGCTTTTCCTTCCATTTCATGGATCATGTTCCTGACTGGTATTTACGGTTTTTCAGAGATTTATTTTTTTCAAGAAAAGTTCTGTGCTTTTGATGACTGATTCAGCTAGCTCCCTTTCACATTTCTCTAAAGATTTATGTATTTTCTTTCTTAATATTGTTCCACGTAAAATATGTCCGTTATTTATTTTGTATTATCTCTCATTAGTATTTTTCCAAAGTAATTCCCTTCCCCTTGGCCAGTACTTTTAATTCTATGTTAACTGTGAAGTACGTTTACCTTCAGTGCATGCCATGTTTATTCTCAATACTAAAGTTGCTCCTTGTAGCTGCTATATTGAACTAGTATTATTCTTGAGAGATAATAATAACCTTGAGGTTAACAATCACTTATCTGTCAGTCTGTTTCCTGAATAAGATTTCTTAATGCAGCTTCATACTCAGTTCTCTTCTAAGGGTCCTTCGTTTTTGGCCTTTTCAATCCTAACTTAAATCCTGAATCGACTTCTACTTTTATTTACCATTTTTAAGCTTTCGTAAAAAGAAGCTCGTTTACTATCTGCGCATTCCCTTAACATCAATATAATACATCGGCAACCACGGCTACAAATAGTCTACATACTAATTGCATTTTTCTCAACGGCCTAGAATAACCAACTTCTATAACCAATTTAAGTGGACGAATAAGTTCCTAACAAATTAATTTTAATGCACAACTAAATTAGGCGTTCCTTTCTTTCATTTCGGATGTTTTCACCACCATATGGACATAACAAACCATGCTTTTTTAAGTAATTTGGCACACCAATCCCTATTTTTGCACAGTCACCTACAATCACTGTGCTTCGGTAGCTGTTCCTCACTTCCATGACCGCTAACTCCTGGTTAACTCCAAGGCCCGCACAAACTGTCCGTACAGGAACATCATCGATGTTCTTGACTTCTTCAGTGGTATCACCTGCCAGTTTCCTAGACTCACCTATTTGAGCCAGGCCCATTCCAAGGCAACTCGCGAATTTCCTTTGAATCAGTAATACCAATACTCTTTAGCCCAAGAGCTTAAGAGTAATACCCCGTGCACTTGAGCCTACCGTATATTTAGGTCCCTTTAGGGGAGAGGGTGACTGGGCTGTGCTCCCCAGAACTGGGTGCTTGTTGGTCCATGGGTCTTATTCAATTTATTCAGGACCATCCCTCCTGGAGGTGCCCAATCCACCACCCTGGGAGTGCATTCCCCAGTGTCCTCCGAGAGAAACAAAACTCTCTAGGGAAATAAAGAAATATTACCAACCCTAAAGAGTGTAAAAAGTTCAGTGGAACTGGAGCAGAGAAGCTATCAAGTTGTTACTAATAAGAACTGAGGTTAAGTTACTAGTTTGGAAATGAGGTTAAGTATTATGTAAACATTTATTAAGTTTTAATCAAATTACTCGTCCAAATAAATCTTATATAGATCTATTGCGATCCATGCTAAATCATCTAAGTAATACTTACTTCCTATAAAATCGGGGGGGGAGGGGAATGTATGAAAAAGCATACATTAGGCTAAAAGTGAAATGTCTTAAAATGTACCAATAGCCGATTTTTATGTGATAAATAAATCCTTCGATTTCTGAGATTCTCTTGTTCTGAGTTCAAATGAAAAATAAAAATAAAAATAATTAACATCCTGCTGTAAAAATTTAACTCTCAATTTTTCGTTTTAAGCACCTTTCCAAATGCAATTATTTTTTATTGGCATTCAATGAATTTAAATGAAAAATATAATAATAACATTCAATAGTAATAACAATAATTGAATATATAAATATGGGTATTTTTTGATGTTTTAATTACTGGAAATATTGAAAAGTTTTTGGACAGAGATAAAATTGTATATAAAATTGGGAATAAAGTGACTTTATCTCCCTCTAGATGTATTATTGTTAAAATATATTTAATTTAAAAATTCATTTATGACGTATGAAAAAACAATGGTACCCTCGGGCCTGGAATGATATTGCTGAGGAAACTGCACCCTGCTTAACTCCATTAATAATAACTAATACAAAAAATTTTAAATTCAAATTCAAATTAATTTATACTTGTTGTTGTATTTACAGTTTATATTAATATTCACTGTAATTTATACTGTGAATATTAACCACAACATTACTAGATTTAAAAAAACATGTAGAAAGTAATTAATAATAAAGTTTATAAAAAAGAAAAATAAATACAAAAACATTAATTCGTTTAAAAATAAGATAAAAAATTCTTGAAATTTAATGATGGTCATTTCTCTCGCTTATACTCAAAATGTCGCCCCATCCCCCATACAAGTTACGAAAAGGAAAAAAAAACACAAATTCCACTAACTCTAAAGAATATTTTTTAGAAATATTTATAATTTTTAGAGAATCCAGAGAGTACGACTCCCCCTCACTCTCTCAGAAGCCTGATGATCAATATCCACCCAATACAAGGAATATTGCTTTTCTTTTGTTTTAGTTTCTTGGCATAATGAATAGAAAACAATGGAGTTATGAGAGTCTCTTTACTCCTTTGGCTAATATCTGCAGCCGTTCATAACACTCTCTATCTCTCAGCTGCCTTCTTAAAGCTTAATATTCCAGGTCAGAAAATGAATATTACGCCCTCTACGTAAAAAAAAAAATGTGCTTAAACTTGAAATTTCAAATACTTCCCCCTCATATTCATCTGAATTTACTCAATAACGAACACAACCTTTCGATATACATGTAAAAGTTTTTTCGTTATTCCAATTGATTTTAACACCTTATTGTGGCTTATAGAGTTTAAAAGTAAAATTTAAGGGGGCTTCAAGGGGTTTTATTTATGAGGTTCAGGTATCCTAACACCCAGTTGTTCGAATTCGCTATATAACTAATCTTTGTTCAGTTTTACTTCCCTAAAATAAATATCACGCCTACTACCATCAGAAATACCTTCTTTTTTTTTCTTTTTTTTTTTTTTGTTACATTTCAGGAAATCCCTATTTTTTTCTGATTTTGTTCTATATCGAAACCTGTGTCGTACATATAAAAAGCTACATGTCAAATTTAATTATTAAATCTGGTAACCATGGTCTGAAAAGAGTTGACAGATACACAATCACACCTACTCACACATAGATACACAATCGCAACCTACTCACACACAAATACACAATCACACCTACTTACACACAGATACACAATCACACGTACTCACACATAGATACACAATCGCAACCTACTCACACACAGATACACAATCACACCTACTCACACATAGATACACAATCGCACCTACTCACACAAATACAAGATCACACCTACTCACACACAGATACACAATTGCACCTACTCACACACAGATACACAATCACACCTACTCACAAACAGATACACAATCACACCTACTTACACACAGATACACACATATGTAAACGAAAATAAATTAGAAGAAGATCATTAGTTTTCAACATACGTATTTGCCAAAGAAGAGGAGTACAAGGCATATATATGAAAGTATTAAAATTGCAGCAATTTTAAAATTTCAACTTTTACTTTTATTACCTTTAACTAAGTGGTTTGAACAAGTATATACAAAATTCGGTGACACATAATTATAAATCTGTTCAGCAGCGATTTAATTTTACTACACTAAGTTAGGCGAGTAAAAATAAATTTTAAACACAAGGCAGTTACATTAGCTTACATAGCATAAAAAGGAGGTCTTGTAGATGTAAGGGTTAGAAAGATGTGATAATTTTAAGCTATTAATTAGATTAATTCAAGCTTTGACAAACTCTTCAAAGTTTTTGGAATTTGTCATAAGAAGGCCAGAAATTCCTGCCAAAAAATATACTTAAGTCAAAACTTATTTGTTTTTACTTTCTTAAAAAAATTTGTTTTTTATTTAAAAACTCATAACCCGAATTTCAGCCATGTTCTCCGTTAATATATTATATTTTGCATTTGAAATAAAAATGTTTTTGTTCAATAAATGTTTTAATGTCAAAACTTATATTTGTTCGATAAATGTATTAATGTCAAAATTTTTAAGCCAACTTTGTGTCATTTTCTACCAAGGCCCTTCTCGGAATTAACCTTTTCCCTCTTCCGATTTTAACTTATAACAGTTTTCCACAGAACATTCTAAGAAGAGGAGCTAAATTCAGCTTATAAAAAAAAAAAAAATTGAAACGATTAAATGCAAGGGCATAGAATAAAAAATCTAACTGTCCCAGCCAGCGCTCGAACCTGGATCTCCTGCTTTCCGGACAGGTACGTTAGCCATTTACGCCACCGAGACAGCCAGATAAGTTATTAAATTCCCAGCACTAGTGTCGAGAGTCTAACCTCCTAGGCAGACGAATATATCGTCTTATGCTCGGAGGAGATTGAATTAAGTAAATATCGAGAGTCGTTTAAATAGCTAGTCAGCTACTTCGAGCATAAGACGATATATTCGTCTGTCTCGGAGGTTAGACTCTGGACACTAGTGCGGAGAATTTAATAACTTATCTGGCTGTCTCGGTGGCAAAAATGGATAACGCACTTACCCGAATAGCAGGAGATCCAGATAGATTTTTTATTCTATTCCCTTGCATTTAATCGTTTAAAATTTTCGTGGGACAAAATACAAAAAAAAAAAAAAAAAAAAAAAAAAAAAAAAAAAAAAAAAAAAAAAAAAAAAAAAAAAAAAAAAAAAAAAAAAAAAAAAAAAAAAAAAAAAAAAAAAA
>KZ809085.1:58974-72118 GCA_000696205.2 Oncopeltus fasciatus | reverse complement strand
GGGGGGGGGACCTTTGCGATCTCAAACCTTATTGCACGAGGGAACGGCTAGTCCTGTCGAGGCTGAATTTGAAATCCCCACAGGAGTCAGTACATCCTAGGAGGGGGGGGGGACCTTTGCGATCTCAAACCTTATTGCACGAGGGAACGGCTAGTCCTGTCGAGGCTGAATTTGAAATCCCCACGGGAGTCAGTACATCCTAGGATGGGGGGGGGGACCTTTGCGATCTCAAACCTTATTGCACGAGGGAACGGCTAGTCCTGTCGAGGCTGAATTTGAAATCCCCACGGGAGTCAGTACATCCTAGGATGGGGGGGGGGACCTTTGCGATCTCAAATTTTATTGCACGAGGGAACGGCTAGTCCTGTCGAGGCTGAATTTGAAATCCCCACGGGAGTCAGTACATCCTAGGATGGAGGCCAATCTGAATTTCATTCAAGTAATGTTTCCTCACGCGATAGCTGCGTAATCCAAACAGATTTCCCTTTTCCTATTCAAAATTTGTATATAATAATAAGAGTAAAGTGTATATAAATGACAGTAAATTACAAAATTGAATTTACTAGCCTGAGTGAACAACGAGCGTATATGTTTGCAATTGACAAATGGAGAAAGTGCCCAACCATCTACGTTTCATTCGTAAATTTCTTCCTTAACTACAGACTTTTTCAAAATTATTATTGTAAATTATATTGTAAAACAATTATATTCCACAAAATTTTTTGTAACTCAAATGACAATGAAGATATTAGGATTATAAGTTGTATTCACGCTAAACTAATTCTAAACCCCTCCTCCCTCCCATCTTTCTTAAACAAAATAAATAATATTGAAGTTTGAGAGTGGTGTCACTGGTCACCTCCCCTCCTCATGAGACTTTCATTAATCTCATTTATTTTCTATTATACATTGTTATCAAATTACAAAATGTTTTTATTCATTTTTAACAGAATGTAATATATAAATAAAGGTTTTATAACAATAAAAAAATATCGAAGTATTTGAAACTTCTTAATACTGAATTTGGTTTATATTTTTAAAATTAAAGGTCACGCCAAAAGTTAAAATTTTCTTCTTAAATGTATTTCTTTGTGTGCGTTTTTTTAAAAATAAAATAAAAAAGTTTTAAATTGCATTTTTTAGCAACTATTTTATGCTTTTTTTTTCTGGAGCTTAATATAGAAACCAAATTAGTATTTAGAATTTAGAAAATCTTTAAAACTTTTCTTTGAATTAATATTTGAATTTTGGGATGAAGTCGCAAGAAAGGGTGTAAAACATTTTAAAAAGAAATTTCCTACTTGGTGCACAAACTGGGTCATAATTGTATGATACGCAAAATTTTTAAAGTGTTTTTCGCCCTATAACCACTTAGGCTCATGAAGGGAGGGGCTATCTTCTAGTTATCACCCCGTTCTAAACATTCATGGCGCAGGAAAAGCATTACGAGATCCGAACTTGATTTACCTTGGCACCCTACAATCGAATTATTGTAAAATACAAAACTCACAAATCTTTTTTTGAGGAAATTCGCTAATTTACGCATCTCTTGATTCAAACCTTCATTAAGTACGGAATTAATTAAAGACCCTTCCAATACAATAAAATTAATCGAACTAATAAACTAATAAATTTCAACGAAATGTATTCGATTCGCTGATTGATACACTCCACAGGTAACAAAGGTGAAATCTACACAAGACAATAAAGGACCGTGTTGTAAAAAAAAGAGAAAAAATACCATCAAGGCATATTTCGAATAAATTTGCTGTTTGGAACACACTTCATAAAGGTAAATTCGCCACTCCACACAACTCTAAAGGTGTTTCTTGAAGAAATTCGCTCATGTCACATTCTTTTGTCTCAAAGTGAATATAAATGTTTTAAATAAAATAAAAATACTAAACCCGCAATAAAATTTTGGAGAAAATAGAACTCGACGAAAATTAGGATTGTATGGTGATGGGGACATTTCATTAATTTCATTTTAATATAATCCAGCCGACATACTAGAGGTCAAAGGTCAAATAGTAATCAATAATAATAAACAATAACAGGGCTGTGGAAAGGGGGAAGGAAAGGGGGGGGGGGTCACATGACCTTCTGACGGGTGGGTTACTAGACAGGAAATTCGCTTACAAATCTCTCGCCACACTCCTACCTGCGGGGTATATCGCTCCTCTGTTATCAGCGATGTGGTAAGTAACGCCGTGACTAGAAAATTCTACTAAAAATGTCTGTACATAACCACCTGAGGAGAAAATAGGAAGATTTGCTTCTCCATCTTATGACGTCACTAGCAATGAGGTAGGCATAGAGGTAGCCGGAAACTATGGGCGCCATAATTTTCCCCATTTCTGTGGCCCATAACCGGCCTGCGGTTATTTTATGTCCGCCATTTTCCCCGTTTATGTGTTCCAGAACTGGCTTTTTTACCCTACTCTTACGTTCACACAATTGATTTAATCTTAATGTACATTTATTATGGGTATCAGAAAATAATGTTACTTGTCGTTGGATGAACCACTTGAAAATATGTCAAAATAAAATATTTATTCTATTAGTTTTATATATCTATAAAAAAAATATCAGGCCTGAGGTCATAAGGGGCCCAGGAGGGAAACACATGTTGATATGATTTATTCACACTGAAGAAAGTGTGTGGCCAGCACTTTGTACAATCCGTTCAATGTAGAGTGATAACCATATAGGACTGTCTAATCCCAGAGTCTAGTGCCTAGATTCCTCTGAATCAGTTCAGAATGAACCACACAAAGAAAATCCAACAGTAAACTGTAAAATTAAATCAATGAAATTCCTATTATAATAATAATACATATTAATATTTAAGAACTCTGTTATTATACAATAGATCATTTATAAACAAACTTAGAATTATATTTATCAATATGAAAAAAAAAGTTACATCGATTTCTATAAAATAGAAGGTAATATAAAACATATAACATATAACTAAACTTTTTGGAGTTATGTTATCCAAGTTGAGATTTTAAAATAATTGATTATAAAATAATTATAAGTAGTATCTAAATTTAGCAATAACCTGTCTGAAATATAAAAAAGGCCATGGACATTACAAAATTTCCACAGTATTTGTGTATTTTAACTAAACTCTTTCGAACCAATTATTTTCGGTTGTTCACAGACTTAATTATGATGGGGGTAAATTTCAAAATTTAAATTGGTTCAGTGTTTTATTTTTTTTTTTTGTTTACCTGGGTAGTAAGGAATCTAAGAAGTAGACCAGTTACCTTACAGAATTTAGCGACTATGGCATTTGTCATTTGTATGCCCTGAAACACTCAAAAACATATAATTTTGTTGATATATCACGCTAAAACTTCTTATGAAACAGTCCGTCACGAAGGAGCTGTACAACTTTTTGTTTTATATTTCATAAGGACAAAGTGATGAACAAATAAGGATTCTTATATTAATTAACTAATTACCAGAAAAAGTAAGCAAGTATAGTAACAGACTGTTAGACAGACTAGAAAATTTCCTAGTTGCCTTAATTCAACATATATTCATTCTAAGATTTGGGTTTAAATAAATAATAATCAATATAGTAATAAAATTCAAATAAATATATTTTACTACCAACTCTTTTCTTAGAATAATTTATAAAACACAAAAAATTGAAAATTACTTTTTTCATATTTTACGACCTTTAAATTTGATTCACTAATTAAATTCCCCTTCCCATTTGGTAATTAATAAATATTTATCTTGCACAAACGACTTCTTGAGTCACTGGGAGAGAAGTGGTGCTATGTATGATGGAATATGTTAATAATATATAACCTTTATTTATAATCGTTTAATTCATAAATTATATGTTTTACATGTTGCATTAAAATGTGTATTTAAATTTCTGGAAATAAATAACATTTTTTTAAATTTTAGAAAATTTCTCTTATGCCAAAACACAGCAGCCCCAATCCTCATTACACATGTAGAAGGCATAAGTTGAAAAGCTGGAAATAGATATGTATATAGTACCTACATATTAAGTCTGAAGCCGGGGAAGAATACGATGTCCTGTCCTGGAGAGCTGTGAGCCTACCTCTCGCTGGCACAGGGGAAGGATACGAGGTCCTGGCCTGGAGGGCTGTGAGCCTACCTCTCGCTGGCACTGGCTCCCTGGTGCCCTGGCCCCTCGCTGAGACTCCTCAAGGCGAGGCGAGCCACATATATAGACGCTGGCGATGATGACAAACTGCCTGTCGAAAGGATGAGCTCCAGGAGATCTTGGCGAGCTGTGGGGCCCTATCCTTCCGTCAAACCCTCATACAGGCCTCCCTTGTCGGTGTTCTTCTATGAGGAACAATATACAACATGAGGGCAGAGACCTAGATGTATCAGGACGAAAACAAGACATATGTTCCTTAATCCTTCCTTATTGATTTTTTAAGATTTATTTATTTGTTACTTTATTATTTTCATAGAAATTTTATTAATTCTTAGTTACAAAACTGCCGATTTCCCATTTCACGTTTGAGGGGATTAAATTGAAAAGCGTGTAAAATAGTTATTCTTGCAAACTAATATAAAACAAACGGATAATAATTAATTTCGTTAATTTTCACTCTAAACTGATCGGAAGGGCAGAAGGACACCCTGTAAAAAAAGAAGCCTGAAGAAGTTGAATTACTCCTTCACAACGAAGTAAAATTTAATTCAGTTATCATTAATTCATCCAATTTAATTATAAAAATAAATATTTCAGAGTTTGCGTTTTGAAATTCAACCTTAGGAAGTAGGGTATTACCTAAACCCTAAATTTTAATTTAATGGTCTGGTGGGGAGGCCTGGTTAGCTCATGGAATCCGTTCGGGTCTCGCGATCCTGGCGCTGTGGGTTCGAATCCAACCTTGGTCAAGCTTTTATCGAAAAATAAAGAAATAAGATTTATGGATGATTCTAATAAGTTAACCGTTATTATTAACGAATAATTAATTATAATTCTTATTATTAGTTTTTGGATAAGTAGCAGAAGCTATATTTATTTTAGAACATAGAAAGAATACAGATTTGCTTATAAATATATTTTTTGGGGTACACAGTGATGTCCACATTTAGTAAACATTGAAATTTGATATGTTGCTTTTAAATACAGAAAGAATGACAGAGATCGTTATTAAGCCGATTTGGTCGAAAGGAGTGAGGGTTTATATATCAAATTTCCACAAATTATTGGTACGTCATCCACTTTTATTGTGTTCCGCTAATATTCATAGAAGTAAAAAAGATACTGAAAATTTTTCAACTATTCTAATTTGCCCCCTCTCACTGGACAAATCATTCAGTAAAGCAACTCATCCCTTAACAAAGGAAGCATTTGAAATATTATACTTAATTTATAATTTCACTTATATTATATTAGTTTCGGATTTGTTATTTTCTTAAACGTACTTGTATTCTATAACTTGTCATTTATTATTCATTTGGCTGTGATTTGCCTGCCCTATTACTATTTTGTTGTGGATTGTGTGTGCTCTACAATATTCATGGCGAAGAGTTACTTGGGGTTATAAATCAATCTCTAAGTAATTCTATCTGTTCACAACCCACCTGTCAAAGTCCAACGTCCCTAAGAGTCAGCAAAGAGATCTATACAACATATATATGAACAGAAAGAGAGAGAGAGACCAATGATCACATAAAAATATGTCATATGTACTACTCATATTAATTTTTTTAACCTATTTTCCCAACAATAACACTTTTATTAAATTTTTTATATTAAATTAATATTCAATTATTTTTTCATTTTGTAATTGTTTAAAGATTATTTATAAGTGATGTATAAATGTATATAAGTGTTTTTGTGTACTAAATAAAGTGAAATATTAAATGATTTCTTAAGAGAGAAATAAAAATCAACCGAAAACAAAAAATATTTTAATTGAGAGAAAATAGATATTATAGATCGAAATATTTTGTGAAAGTGGAAACACTTTTATCTGCAGTTTTTTTTGTTGTTTTTTTTAAACACAATTTCTTAACAATGCTAGTCGACATCAAAGGAGTTTCTTATAGTTTATCATACATTAATAATTACAAAATTAATAAGTGAAATTCAACACACTAATAAATTCGTATTTTATAAATATGTCAAAAATAATTGTATTAAACAGTAATATAACATAAACAACAAATCAATAATTATTACATTTTTTTTTTTTTCTGTTGGGGTTCGGTGAAGGTAGATCCGTCTACCGCAGACTAGTCATTAAGATAGCCCTGAAAATGGCTTACAATGCAAGCCGAAACGTCGGCAGATAATTTTTAAAAAATACACTTTTTTTTAAATTTGTATTTTTTTGGATCTACCTTGACCGAATCCCAACAAAAAAAATCGAATAATAATATCTACGGTCAAAAAACTCTCCATTTGAACAAATCAATAATGCGTAAAAAAATATTTTTATTTAACTTATAACTGTTACAATACAATTCATATAATAATAATTTTGATAATTAATAAATGTAAAATTATTTTGCAGTTTTGAGCGTAAATACTCATATTTTCTAACACGCAGTTCAGAAGCTTATAATCCTTTGAGAATAAAAATAAATTAATAATTGATTTATAGTTAAATATTTGAAAAGATAAAAAGAATCCAAAAAGATGAAATGAAATATTATGTAACCATTCATGATAGTAAATATTTCGATGGGTATTAAAAATAACTAATTTGAAAGAAGCAGGCCCTCTTAAGACCTTTTTTTAAGAAGAAAAATTGAATTTTTAAAAAGGTTAAAACCCTCCCCTGGGTTTGGAAATTTAACATAAATTAGTAAAAAAATAACATGTTATAGGTGACCTAACAAACTGATTTGAAATATGGGGTTTGCTATATGAGAATCCACATACTTTAGATCCTGGTAACGGCTCACACGTCCGCTAACATATGCGATTTTTTAAATTTTGCCTTTTTTAATAAAGAAAAAAGGCAAAAAAAAAAAACAGTTTGTATTCTTGTACTATAATAATAATTCAATGTAATGTAAATTTTCTGGATTGCTCTTACGTCATTATCTAATGGTAAATCGTGATTCAGTGAAATTCACAAAGCCACTAACTTAGTTTTGAGTGACATATTTGGAATGACTAGCAACAAATCAAAATCAATTTATTTTGATAAAAAAAATCAAAAACTAATATTTAAAGTCAAAACCCATTTAATAAAAAGCAGGTAAAGTAAACCTCGGATCCCAGTACGAAAATTATAGTATACTTCATTACTGATAAATTAGAACTTCACACATTTATTTAATTGAAAGATGCAAGCTCATTCCTACAGAGATGACATTAGAATGCCTCCATAAGTAAGTGTTTTCAATGTGGATGGTATTTTCTTTATTGATAATTGGTTTCAATAAAGAAAACACCATCCAAGAAAGACAAAAGACCACCCCTAATTGAATACGGTCAGCATTTAACAACCTAAACGTTATGTAAAATTTAAAATTTTGTTTTTGAAATGTCTCGTTACAGATAGTTATATCTCCAGTTCCCCCAAAATACCTTTAATATAATACAAATATATGAAATTTCTTGATGCCCGATAAGTAAATAACTATACATTTTTCATCAAAACACCTCTTCTTACTCTTATATTTAATGAATACATTCATATTTGAAGATCAGATATAGAGAAGCAAATCTTAGACAGGCGCAAATGCCTTTCATGTATTCGATGCTTTGTTGGGGTAGGTCAATGTAATTAATTGTATTCTAATTAGAGGAAGAAATTTCTAAGATAAATATAAAGACCATTTTTTTCTCAATTCTCTTAAAATGTTTCTGATGCTGGCCTGGCGTCAAAAACTTTTTGTGTTTTAATTAAATATTTGCTGTGTGAGGATGAGTATTGATTACTCACTGTTAAAAATTTTAAAGGTTCAGATTAATATATAATGATACATAAATTAATTATACGTGTGACTGCGATGTCATTGACACTGTAGTTTAAGTGAGTGTTCGGTGAGGTTTTAATAACTTGCAATTAATATTTGGCTCCAAATTTACTTCAGAAATTTTTTTAGACTTTTTAAGATAATTACATTTTTACAATGACCCACGATGGTAAAATTTTCGATTAGTATCGAGAGTACAATTAGTGATAACTATATCACCAGTCTCTCCTTGTGAGCGTCTAGCACCTAGGTAATGCACCAACCCTCACCTCTGTCATTACATCTAGGCCTCGCAGTGCAATCAGCTGATATAACAGCTGTGCGGGAAGGCAGAAATAGAGGGGGGTCGATATACCGAGCTAAAAATAGCCTGCTCCCTCCCCTCTTCATCCCCTCCACTCCAACCAACCCCGCCACCCCACCACTCAACCACCCCTGCTCCACTCACCCCCCCCCCTCCTCCCCACCAGCAGCAGATAAGAGCATAATTGTCGCCGTTTGTTCTCAAGAGTGATTAATCTATCACAAACTCTTCCCAACTCTGAATAGAACACCCCCTTTGTGATCTTAGGATCTCTCTTTCTATTTTTTTTTCACCTTCTTTCATAAAATTTATCTTTTTGAAACCTCCTATAGAGAAGTTTTGATTTCGAAATCATTAAGTTATTGTCATTAATTATAAAGAAAATGTGTTCATAGTGACATCTTTATTCAATTTATCTATAATTTCTGTCATAATCAATTTATTTGTATCGGGTCCGCAATCCTGTCGCTGCGGGTTCATATCCCGCCCAGGTCAATCTTTTATAATATAGAAGCTTGTCCTGAGCCATGGGTGTTTAAAATGAAGTGGCATCCTGTAGATAGCCCCTTCCACTATGACCCTAAGTGGTTGAATGAAAGGCTAACACTTAAATTAAAAAAAAAAAAAAATTTATTTGTTATTGCGAAATTAGGAAGTTTTTTTTTTTGCGTTACTTCCCTAGGGAAATCAAGNGGGTAAGCGAGCGAGGTAAGCCGCAGCGAGACCGTGACTTTAAAACCGGAGGAACATTTGTGGCGAAGGGAAAACCAGCTCATGTGCTAACGGATTCGGGATATGAGGTCTTCACCGACATATCGCTTCTGAAGGAGTGAATGCAAGGAAAGCCACTTGGGAATCCAATAGCGACCTCCTGGCCCAACGAGAGCCACCCCACAACTCATAATTATAGCCACCCCTCCCCTTTATTATAAAGCAAAGATAATTTCCACTGCCTCTAAAATATCAATAAAATAAAATTTGTCCCTTTTCATATTGTAAGTTTAACCATCAATTTTGGGGGTGCCAGGGTAGCTCAGGGGATCCGTTCAAGTCCTGGACAAGCTTTTATAAAGGTCTCTTGACAAGAGCCATGGGAGTTTAGAATGGGATGGAAACCTGTAATTAGCCCCTACCTGTATGACCCTAAGTGGTTAAAAGGGAGGATAACGCACAAAAAAAAATTAATTTTACTTATATTATGACAAAAAAACACATTAAATGTTCAACAATTAAAAATCAAATATCTTGGTCTTTTCAGTAGGAACATAGTGCACGAGTTTTTACATTTATTTCATCCAATATATGTCCAGTACATATAATATATTAACTTTTTCGTAACAATTCCAAGAATAATAATTAAAAAAACAGGATGTAAAAAAAAAATTTCCATTACAGTTTTTATAGTGAATTGTTTTATTATTCTATTTTGCGCACGCGCGTTTAAAGGTTTTATTATTATAGGTTCGGATTTTTTAAACAGTAACTATGTTTAGAGAAAATATAATAATAGTATACAGAAGTGATCAAGATTGACATTTAACACGGAATTACTTCACAACAAAAGAATTTGTATGTAATCGATAAGATTTAATTCTCCTTGAGGTGGGAAGAAATCTTCCGGACGTTGAAATTGACCAACAAAAGAAGACTCATAAAAACTAAAATTGAGTCATGTCTTTCACTAGACTGGTTGAATTGGTTATGCCTATGTAGAGAGGTGAGATTGTTGATTGTGGTTGAACTGTGGCGCTAATGAGTCGGGATTCTAACGCTTGACCACTGGGGAAGTAACCAACAGAGCAAAGGGTTGTGAATAAGAGCAGTGAGAAATTGCAGAAGACGAGCTCAATGCGAAGGTGTGGATGGAACGGCTTTGTAACATATCGACGGAGAGAAGAGAGAGAGTGGTTGAACTGTGGCGCTAATGAGTCGGGATTCTAACGCTTGACCACTGGGGAAGTAACCAACAGAGCAAAGGGTTGTGTATAAGAGCAGTGAGAAATTGCAGAAGACAAGCTTAATGCGAAGGTGTGGAAGGAACTGCTTTGTGACATATCGACGGAGAGAAGAGAGAGAGTGGTTGAACTGTGGCGCTAATAATTCGGGATTCAAGCGCTTGACCACTGGGGAAGTAACCAACAGAGCAAAGGGTTGTGAATAAAAGCTATGAGAAATTGCAGAAGACGAGCTTAATGCGAAGGTGTGGATGAAGTGTTGGTTTATTGTAAAGTCGACATACATTGTCTTATCTCACCTTCCTGTAGAACTCCTGTAGAAACAGGACGCATCCAGTTTTACGCTATCTATAGCATTCTGAGGCATTTATACCTGTAAGTCATTCTAACATGCCAATTGCCGGTAATCGTTTTTATGTTGAGTTAGGAGATGAGGAAGTGATCTCAATGCAACGAGGGAAGGAATCGTTCTTACTCTCTTCTAGGACCCAACCAACAAGGATATTTTCATCCTTTTTTTTTATTGACCATTTAAACGGGCTTTGATCCTGAAGTAATATGACTGAATAAGTGAGCCACAAATCTCCCACCCCAGGATGGCTTCCTCAAGGATGTGGGGTGCAGCCCTCTCTGTTTGTGGATGCAAACTATTACACCTACGGAGTAGTTGGCTTAGTTGTAAACTATTTCTTAAGTGTGTTTTAGGAATATTAATGTCGGATGTTGTTTTGCAGCGAAGCTGGACGGAGTTAAGACCTACATGAGGATGAGACGGGTACCCAACCACCTCCAGGTGAAGGTCATCAAGTGGTTCGACTACCTCTGGCTGACGCAGAAGTGTTCGGACGAGGAGAAGGCCGTCAGCTGTTTACCAGGTAACTTCCCCATTTACACCTGGTACTCCACAATTTATACAAAATCTCTCTTCAGACAAAATATAAAAATGTCCTCCCTTAAAATTGTATTTATTGTTCTTTTTTATCAGATTTCCCTTGAAGAAATCAAGCTATTCATGTCGGTACCATGACGCGACTTTTAAATAAGTGAAACGGATTTTTAACCGATTCTACAATGAAAAAGTTAAAAATATGTTTTGTTGAAAATTTAATATAAAAAATATAGAATCGGTGAAGGTCCGTCAACATTTTTTAATAGTTGCATCTTGGTACCATCGTGAATAGTTTGATTTCCATAACTGGTTTTTCGGAGAAACTATACTTCAATGACCGCTAAACTAATTTTGCATAATGTTTTTAGCCTTAAGTATAGAAAGTTTCGCCTTAATTTGTTTGGTTGAGATATTTCTATATTTTATCAGATATCTCTCCCCCTTCCATGGCTCTAAAAATCATGGAGTGTCGGGGCCTTTCGCAACCTATGAATGTTCGAATGATCTTCGCCTTGGATACCTCACCATCCACCAATGCTGCCTAGGAAGTCTCAGTCTTTTAGTGACAAGGTATTCAAGAGATTAGGCTATCTGTCTGAAATGACATAAAATACTCTTGGGAACACTCAGTCCTAGCTGGGTACCATTCTTCATTGAATGAGGAAAACGATGGAGCGAACAAAAAGGGTGCTGACCACACATATTGTGTGTCGAGGATGGCAAACAAACATGTCTGTAACATGTTCCTCTAACAAAGACCACTTTTCATTGGTTGTCTTCCATGATCTGTAGAACGACTGGTCTTTTTGCCATCAACGGACTCCTAATGCATATTTATGGAATCCTGAAAGAATGTATTAGCGAGTCTCGAGGGATTATGTAGCTTTCGACAATATCTGCATGATAAATGCTTTGAAAATGTTCTGAATATTTTCTCCGATACTACCTAATGGACAATATGTGCCCAATCTAATGGTTTTTGGAATGAGGTGACTATCTGCAGATAACCTCTTTCTTTGTGACACTGAGTACTTGAATGGAAGTTTTAAAATAAATAAATAAATAAAAAATAAATTTGTTATTGAGCGAAATCGAACCAATGAGAATGGGGTTTTCCTGATAAGTCGATTGCAAATAAGAAACGTTTTCTTGATATAGCCGGTGCAATATTCGGTTTAGGGGTGTTAAACTCAACATTTTCGTAAGAAAATATTTTTAGTTAATCGGCGATGGTTAACATAAACTTTAAATTTTAATTTACAGTGTATTAACAACGGTTAGTTGTTTCATTAATGAAATTTGGCATGTTGATTTTAAATATCATAAGAAAAAATGCTGAGTTCGGTTCCTAATTTAGCATAAATAGGCGAATTAAATTGGGAGATTTCTGTCTTTTATTAACTAATTTATAGTAAACATATTAACGGGTATTTATAGGGTGTAATAACCTATAAGTTTATTGCCCTCCATTATGATCTACTACTACTACTACTAGATTGGGGGATTACCTAAAATGTAGAATACGAGCAAAAATTATTGTTTTTTTTTTTTTCATAATAGTACTTAGCAATAACATGAATACAGATCTATTTGTTGATAAAATATTTAATTTACATTTGATAGAAATTCCAAATACAAATTTATGAACAAAGTTTCTAAGGAATTCTCTTAGTTTACGCAGCTCCTGCGTGAGAATTTTTTTTATTCAAACATTTTGTGTTGTGAATACTTCTATAAAATCATTTTTGAAAATTCTATGTGAGAGTTATTATTTTCAACACTTTACATAAACTTTCTCAATTCCCCAGGAAGTAAAACTTCTGCCACAGAGGCCCTTTTAATATTCAATCCTTCATCCCTTATCTCGAAACTTAAACATTGAAGCACGGCTGAATATCCTCTGAGAAATTATCTGCAAATTGAGGAAGATGAAATTTGTTTGTAAGAGAGTTGTTTTCCAGGGGAATAATGTAACATTACTTCCCAGTTTAAATTTACTAAAGGTGAGACATAAGGGAAATCTCTCTTAGATATTTAAAGTTATTTAAA
>KZ809085.1:29575-50114 GCA_000696205.2 Oncopeltus fasciatus | reverse complement strand
GGTGCCGCTAAGCCTTCCAATATCCAACGAATACAATCCTTTCAGTCCAAAATTCTTAGAATAATTGCTAACGCTCCATATTATGTGTCCAACTCTACCCTTCATCACGACTTTAATATTCCTTTTGTCAAAGACCTTATCTCCACCCGCTTCAAACTCTTCCATAGTAAACTCCAATTTCATCCCAATCCATTTGCCCAATCCCTGTCGTCGGACTCCAATCCCCACAATCCTCCCCGGCGACTAAAACGGAGATGGCCTCGTGACCTACTGGGCCTTAATACCTAAACTTATTGGGAGTGGGGTCGATGGGCCCCTTCTCCCTGCACAGTGATGACCATTTATTTGTTTTATTGTTGACCATGTTTTTATTTTATTACATTTATTAATACATGTATATTTTTTAAAGATTTATTTATTGTATGCGTCATCAAATTACAAGATGTTAAGTAACAGAATGTAATAAATAAAGATTAATTTTTTTTTTTAATGTTAATATCCTAATTTCTTAGGTAAGGCTCCATTTCCATAAGGGAAATTTGCTAATAAGAGCACACTGCGTGCAAATCACTCTATCACCTTGACAAATCACAGTTCCCTCTGTTGGTAAGTCATCGATTCCCCGGTCATTATAGTGATGTCAAAGAGCCTCGTCCAAGGCTGTTGAATTGCCCTGATAAGACTATCAGCTGGAAGTCCTTTCAGAGGACTGGAATTATCATCAGTAGCTACTACACCTGGAGGAAATGTCGCGGAAACAGTTAAATCTCTTGGAATAACTGTGATTGACGACCGTTCAACATGAAAAATAATTGATTATATCTAATGGTCGGTTGTTGACTGATTATCGGTTTCAAGGTAGAAGATTGTTTTTAAAAAACTTTTGCAGAAATATATTTTTAATTAAATAACAAATGATGATAAATAGTATTACCATGACTTAAAAATATGATGGTTATCTTTAAGATAAGTTCAATTTACACTAACAAGAAAGGCACTACTGAAATATGGAAAATGACCGGTAGAAGCACATTTATTGATAGACAATTTACTATCAGAATTCAAAACATTCCTTAAAATCTCTCTTGAAAAAATTAAACACATAATTAAGAGATACTCATAATTAAATTATCACATTGAGTTTACAATATACACCGTATGAGTTATAATTGAAACCGTATATTTATTTAAATATTCAGTCTTGTGAAGTTTTTACTTTCTTTTCTTGTTCATATTTTTAATTTATTTCAAAGTTTTTTGTTTTTCTTTTTCATTATTTTTTGTTACACTTCTTCTTTTCTCGTTCTTTTATTCTATAGTTCTTAGCTATTGTTTGCTTTATTTTTTTTTTTAGTTAATTGTGTATTATAATCAACTCATGTAATTATTTACTATACATGTTCATTGTATACAATATTGTATGGTATGTAAAGATTAAACTCCCTTGTGGCAGGGTTACTGTCATGAGGGGAAAAAAAATTACCATATCGACATATCTTGATTTAGGCAAAATTAGTGGTGCTACAGCTAAGAGTTCCACATTACCGAAAACGAGGCCTATGTAAATCACAAAATAACTGGTTTGTCTGTAAGACATAAACTTATTCCTGCTTATTATGTGTAAATAAAAGCTTATCCTGAGCCATGGATGTTTAAAAGGAAACGCGAACCTGTAGATAGCCCCTTCTTCAATGATCGTAAATAGCTGAAAGGGAGAAACACTAAAAAAAAAAAAGAAGAAAGTTTAAGTAAGGTTACAGATATTCCTACCTAAAAATAATTCATATTTGGGGGGAGGGTCTGATGTCAGATGACGTAGACCAATCCAATTGAAGGTAATGGACATAGGTAGATATAAATGACTAACTTGTTGGTGCAAGCTCTGGACGGCTATGAACGTAAAATTTAAAATTATTAAGATTACTAATATATCGAGGCTAAATCTAGACTGTCCGGGAAGAAAGAGTGAGCGATATTCCGGTAAATAATAATAATCCGGTAAATATCTCCATTTTTTTTTTCTCTCGTTAAAACTTAAAAGAACAGAAATGTTAAAAAAAATCCCATAATCCCTGAATTATAATCTACAAACTTACTCGTTAAGACGAATATAACAAGATTATAAATTTTGTTCTTTTTCTAATCTCTTACTTCTTATACGATTTCAGCCAAGAATTAATTCAACAATTTGCAATGCAAAACTTAAATATTGAATTTGGTCAATAGATTTTTAAAATGAGGGGCTTCTTAAAATCCTCAAAGTTAAAATCTTAAATATATTCCTTAATGTGTGTTTTTCATAAAACTTTATCATTATTTCATCACATCCTGCCGTAAAATCACATTTATTTTCATGATTCTTATTTTTTGTAAAAAAAAATATATATATTTTAATTAACAATTTATATTATTTAAGTAAAAAATTAAGACTTATACTTAACTGCACTTTTAAAATCAGCGTTCAGATCATATCGAAATAACAAAAATATGGCGGCTTTAAGTTGATCAATCTATTTAGCTTTTTCTAATACTCTTGACGGGACACGGAGATAGAACAGAAGCAGAAGCAAAATAAATATGGTGGTTAGCCGATGGTCATTGAGTTGTCCATAAAATGACGTCATAGACTTCATTTTCTTGTCTTTCTTGCAATGATCTATATCGGCCTTTAGAAAAGAAGCCAGAATAAGGATAAATTATGTTGTAAATAACATAAAACCAATTGTCAAAGGTATTGGAATTAGTGAATCAACACTATTGTAATTCTCGAATACATTTAATGCTTGAAAAGGAATTTTTATGGCGATCAGGGAGTATCTGAGATATTGCATCTCTTGTAACTGCCCGTACTAATATTCTGATTGTTCCAGGTGAGGTGGGCAAGGAGATGTACATAGTAAACCGCGGCAGGCTTCAGGTGGTGGCGGACAACGGGAAGCAAGTGCTAGCCACCCTGAAGGCGGGCTCCTACTTCGGCGAGATCAGCATTCTGAACATGGGGACTGCAGGTAAATGGTTGGGTAAATATCGGAGCCGCAGATCTACTAGCCCCAGTATCGTCCTCTCCACCAACCCTAGTCTTGGCTCGCACCCCTTGAGCTCATCGTACCCTCTCGCTTTGCACTGGACAAGCCAACCCCAGAATGAGTTCATGAGGCACTCGGAATAAGCTTACCTTTTGGACATGCTTGCCCTTCACCCTTTGAACTCATCGTGACGTTTCCCTCAACACTGGACTTTACCCTTAAAGGTCTAGTGAATATCGCAGCCGAAGACCCACTGTTCCCAGTATCGTCCTCTCCACCAACCCCTTGAGCTCATCGTAACGTTTTTCTTTACACTAGACATCCACTTGCCTCTGTAAAGTCCCGTCTAATTTGCCTGTCCGAGTCTTAGTCCTCACACCTTAAGCTCACCGTAGCATTTCCCTTTACACAAGACAAGACTGCTCCTTATGATTGCATAAATATAGAAACGACAGTTTAATGGCCCCATCAGTGTTTCTTCTACCATCCTGACATCAGTCTTTGCTCTCGTTTCTGTAGCTCATCGTCCAGTCTCCCATTATGATGGGCAAAATTACAGCTGATTGACCATACTCGAATAAGGTACACAAAGATTCACTTGCCTGTCAACTACCCCAGTCTTGGCTCTCGATCGAATTGATCGTTGGAACCCTTTTCACTGAACATGCTTGCCCTTCACCCCTTGAACTCATCTTAACATATCACTCTACACATTGAATTTCCCATTAATGGTCCAGTAAATATCACAGCCAAAGATGCACTAGCCCCAGTATCGTCCTCTTCACATAACCCTTCTTAGTTGTCACCCAGCTTGAGTACAATTGGTTCCCCAAGAGCTGTATGACAGTTAAATACTTTCCATTCTCACCTACTCTAAGTAAGTCTTAGCTCTTTTCTCTTTGTCCTGGCGATACCCTTTGTTTGGTTAAATATGGTAGCCACAATTAATGGCTTTTCAACACTCCCCTAGTAAGAACTCCCCCCCCCCCCCTTACCAAGAACATCCCTTGGACTAGACCAACCCCGCTTCTAATGGTTGTTTAAATACCTCAACCCTTGATATGAGACAATTGACCTAGTCGACAGTTGCCAAAAATATATCCATGGCACAGTCCTAAGGTACAAGGAGCTTTTCAGCTGGAACATGTGCCCATGAACATCACTGAGTTTCAAACAGTTTCATTCGAGTCCGTTGTCTGAAAACAGTTTCAAGTTTCAGGCTACTTCAGACAAATAAACTCTTTTTTCAGTCCAGTGTTTCAAATGTTACGAGCCAAGTGTACCCTACGCTGCCGACCTTATTTTTTCAGTAAAGTATTGATTCTTCAGTCTTCTATTTCTTTAGATTTTGCTTCTATTTTTCTCTTATTATTTAGATTTTGAAAAATTTCTCTTCATCATCACATAATTTTATTTGTCTGTATGTAAAAGTAGTTTAAAGCATACATAGCATGCATAATCTATAAAATTCTTCAAGTATTTCTCCTTTTAATTTATTCCACTATAGTTTAGTATTTTTCTATAATAATTTTTATGAATAAATAATAGGACGAAAACCATGGATAAAATTATCGACAACCATAAATAATAGATAAAATTTAAGTAAGAATTAAAGTACATTTGTAAATTGTGCGATACCGTTAAATATTGTTATCGATTTAGTTTTGCGATGAGCTTACGACAAAAGTTTTTAACATATAATGATGAAATGTCGTCACATATATTGAGGCTGCTAGATCCTTGTGTATTTAATGTTTAATTTTATTTTATAGGCTAAGTCGTACTCCAAGTAGTTCGATTTTATTGGTTAAGAAATGTGAGCTGTGCGATGTGACTTTAACTACTACTAAATAACTCTTATGAAAAAAAAAAAAAAAATTCTGCTACTAAGTCGAAGTAAACTTGGTAGCAAAATAGCAGTGATTTTTTTTTTTTTTTTTTTTTTAAAGTCTGCCTATTTTTATAGGAACAAACAAATTATTGGAGCTATTATTTTCAAAATCACGCTAAGTATGAATCATAAATAAAGAGGAAGAATTGTTTGATCTCCTGTTAGTTAGTTGCTTCCTGCATAATAAAATTGATTACACTAGGGGTGAAATTTTAAAATGTTGCTTAACTTGGGTAAATAGATAGTAGGTACAGTTGGCTAAAATCCTTATTTAGCTGTAAACAAATTAACAGAAATAAATGTCAGGCTATACTCTCTCAGGAGTGAATGAATTTTATTACTTTCAAAAAATTTACAATTAATATTTGTTACTTTTCTAAAATTAAACAGAATCATTTAACTTAATTTTATAACAATTTTTAATAATAATATTTTTGTTTTATGTTCAGCGCGAATAAATGGTAAAATAAATAAATGAAATATTTAAAAAAAAATTAATAAATTTAATTAACACACAATAATAAAATAACAAAGCTAAACTAATTAATTACTTACTTTTAAGCTAAGTGAATTTATAAGTTCTTATATTATTTTTCTAAACTATTATAATAATTTTACAAATATATTAGAATACAAGTATTACTTTAAATAGCACAATAATATATTCTTTGCAAACACATTTACAAGTATTAAGCAGTACTTATTGTTCGAGAATAATTAATGGCTATGTCACAATTAAGTAGACTTTACCACTTTTTCCTCTGCATACTGCTATTGTTTCAGTCTAAATTCATAGTGTTTGCTTAATGCGCTAGGTTAGTTCTAATTCTTTGTTTCTATTTTCTTTAAAACAATTCATAAATAAGATAAAATGGATTAGACATTTGTGTTTTGAATATTTCTGCATGTTAGTGACTTTCTACAAATTTAGAGAAATGTACAAGGGATGTTTTATAATTTCACTCCTCTATCTATATACTTTCTGCTATATGCCAATAATTTTCCTGTGTGAGTGCTTCTAGTTAGTGAGTGGCTGAATGTTCGCTTGCCTGGCATAATTTAAAGTAAAAACGGTGATGTGGTATCTGTTTCTGCTCAGGTAACAGGCGCACAGCTTCCGTGCGTTCGGTGGGCTACAGTGACCTGTTTGTCCTCTCGAAGAAAGACATGTGGGACGTGCTGAAGGAGTATCCCGCAGCCAGGGTACGCCTCGAAGCCATCGCCGTCAAGAGACTGGAGAAATACAAGAAGGCTCCTCTACAGAAGGGTTTGTACCATTCCTGTAGTCATTGTCATGGCGTCTTAGTCTTGAGTCTCAGGAAATCAATCGTGAACCAACTGTAAGGCCTCTTCCCCATTTATAGGTTAATAGATCAGATACATATATTCATTAGAGTTACCAAAATAATAAATTAACGCGTTCTTGGTGGGATACATTATACAACTTTGCGGATGCAATGCTGAGGTATCTTATATCACCCGGGCTCTGCCAACACTGTTCCAATGCATTGCCAAAAAGCTAGAAGGTTCTTGAAATAAAAAACCTAGCAATGAAAAATTACTTAACTTGAAACAATTATGTACAAACTAATTCCAATCAATAACATATTAACTTGCACTGCAATTTAATAGATACTGTAAAAACGGAGTAGTTCTTTTCAGTATCCACTAATTGTCACAAAGAAGATACTTTTTTAGCGGATAATTGAATAATATAAGTTTTACCTTTTCCTCTACAATATGGTTCATCCCTTCTTAAATAGTGCAATAATCAATGGCCTTCTAAATCTCAAATAGAGGGTAGAATTCATGAGCAATCCTTACGATTTCAGCTCCATCCCGCTCAATCTGCAAGGCTGCCACCACAGATCCAGTCGTGGCTTTTGGGAATTGCCCTGGAACAGAAGTAGATGCTGGAACAGACTGTTGTAGGTAGCCTTCCACTTATCTGATGCTTTGCAAGTTGCACCTGCTGCTTTATGGGGATTGCCATGCCACAACATACAATGCTAAAGTAGGTCCTATGGGTCTCTGGAAATAGCTCACCTCTTTGACTGGAGCGAGATCAGCTTTAACTCCTTGCTCCCCAGGGCGGTGCTGTGAATAGGACCAAGGGAGGTAAGCCGCTTTGTAGCGAATTTATCTGTTCTTTTTGTTAGGATGCGCCTATAACTATTTTCTTGAGGCAGTAGTTTTGCACAGCTTCTTTGCTTTGGATGCCCGAAATCGTCAAGCTAAGGAATTTCACTATTGATCAAGGTTTCCTCCCCCCCCCCCCCAAAAAAAAAAAAACCTCCAATACTCACTGTAGCCATGTATGCGCTCATTATTCCTCTTAAAGAAGGGAAAAATTTTTGACATTTCAATTTCAAATTGTTTATTGCGTCCAAAATTTGGCAGAAATAGAGTATTTTCAGATCTACCGTACACGATATGGCGATATCTCACACTTTTCTTCTGTTTCTTTAAATTACTGTTACAATCACCTTCTTTATTCCTGGAAAATCGCATCACGATATTCCCCGGAATAAAATACTTAATACTTAAAATAATTCACTTTTCAAATGAGGATCAAGAATGATGAAAAGGATGTTTTTAATCTCGACAAAAAAAAACCGAATAAAAACTGAGCCAAATATTTTACTGCAGAGCAGATATTTCCAATTGTAAATCGTATTTCCTTTTCCCTTGAAAATATAAATGCTACATTTGCTATCGCACCCATTGTTTTTGGTAATTGTACTCGTTTCAAAAAAATGTATATCAATCAACCCCCCCAAGAACATTTTTCCTAGTTATTAAATCTTACCTCAATCTTAAACGATGATTTATGGTCATGTGATGATCAAAACACTCCTATAATTAGCAAAATAATGTGGTGTTCCGCAGGGATGTGTGCATAGCCTTTTCTTAAACATTGCGTACTCCCGACGCCCTTCTAATACAGATGTTCCAGCAATTTTCTCTCGTGATAATTCAATCATTCTTCGTTCTTTTTCAATTCATACTTCACCCATATCAGAAGAAAACTTGCAAACACTTCTCTAAGCTAGGAAAGAAATGAGGTAAATGAATCAATATAAATGAAACATGAGCATTCTGATAGCAAAATGAGACAGCATACCAAATGTATATCAGTAAATTTTCTACATCTACTTTCGGAATGGTGCCACGGTTTTAACTAGTTAAAGTCAAGATTGACTCAGAAAACTTGTGAAAAGCAAAACTTCTAGAACTAGACAAAAATATGTACTTCCACATTTATGGTAAAAGTAACTCTGCTGATTACTGATCGGTCAATGGAACCACACACTCAAACAAGTTTTCTTGCTTTTTTTGTAGTACTAACAATCAAATAATAATACTGGGAAGTATGAAGTAGCGTCATTCATAACTTTGACATCACAATTGTCTAGAGAAATGGAGTCAATTGGAATTCTCTTCCCTCCATTCAGGGGGGACATTTTAGTTTATTAAACCTTATTAAACATTACTAGTAGAGAATTTTTCGAGGCTCGGTCAAGATTGATAAAAAAAAATTCAATTTAAAAAATGCATTTTTTTATTTTCTGCCAATGTTTCAGTTTACATTGTAAGCCATTTTTAGGGCTATTGAAATACATTGCCTTAGGAATGCATGAGAAAAACAAATAATGAATCAAAGAGAGAGTTTTTTGACCGTAGATATTATTCTAAGATGATTTTAGTTGGGGTTCGGTCGAGTGATGATTTTAGTTGGAGTTCCTCGACCGAACCCCAACTAAAAATCATCTTAGGACAAATAATGAATGATTTACATTATTGTAACAAAGAAATAAAATGTTTTACGTTATAACAATCCTCCTTCACTCCTCGACTGCACTCATCTCCTCCGAATTTTCCCCAAACCTCAAGACTGCCCTAAAATTCTTTAAAACCCAAATTAACAATATCATGATAATCAGGGTCGACAAAAGCAATCAAACGGTTATCATGGACAAGACTGACTACTACTTTCTGCCAGAACTCATACACCCCTACCTTCAACAATAGAGACCTCAATCCAGCATTTATCACAAAATTCAGCAACCATATTAAAAATTACGCGATTCAACACACATAGATCAATACAAGCATTATAAATTAATTTTGTACGACTCTCAAGCACCTAGACGTTACGGCCTCCCGAAAATCCAGAAACTAAAAACTCTTCCCCCTCCCCCTTTGTCACCGATATTAACCTCCTTCATCCAAACAACAAATTTCTCCTTCAAACCCTTTAAATGCTCAGCCAAAAAAACTCCTTTGACCTCAAAACACAACTTGAATCTCTACTTACCCCAAAAGGTTACATTCCTTGCTCCCTAGACGTCAAATCTCTCCTCAGTAACATACCTATTAACAGAGTCCTCCTAATTGTTGACAAACATTGGACTACAATCCAAGATCGCACTACGCAATCCCGGTCTGTATACATCGAGTCTCTTCCCCTATATTGTATTTCAGGCAATCTCCTTTACCAAGGAAATTACTATAACCTGATTAACATTCTGGCCATGGGAAATAACCTTGCTCCCGATATTTGCAAAGTTACCCTCAATGACCTCATAGATTCCTGTCCAAATGACATCTTGTTCCTCGGAAAATAGGAGGAACAAGGATAGAGAATCTTGTTCTTCATTCTTAACCTAGAAAAATTCCCTCAAATCCTTATTGCATTCAACTCTGATCATCCCTCCAAAAATTCACTATATAAATTGAATCTGATTATCAACTCCCCTTCTGACTATTCGACACCCTTATAATTTATAACACCAATGGCTCTATCTCCACTGATTGGTGCACTAAGCACACTTACTTAGGTCGTCTCTTCCACTTTAACTTTTATCACCTTCATTACCAAAAATAAACGTGGCTGAAAATTTCCTCTACTGATCACCCACACTCTCTGACAAGACATTCCAGTGGCATATATCCTTCTTTCTAATGGATTCCCTACTCACATCATTAAAGAACGTGTGAAGGAATTCTTTATTTCCACTTCCCAAACTACGCCCCTCCCCTAAAATAATGACATCATTTTCCGTTCCCTCTTTTTTACTCCCAAACTTTATAAAAATATTAAGAAATCCCTTAGAAAAACTTTCCCTAACTTTAAGCTTGCTTTTCCCACTAATTACAAACATAAATCTAATTACAACCATCCCTACGTCAAAGACCCCATCTCTTTTCTCTTAACAGAACTAATGTCGTCAAGAGAATTTCTTGTTCCACTAATAATTGCCATGGTTTATACATTGGGCAAACCAAAAACCTTATTTCCCGAAGAATCAACAATCACAAGAATGGTATAAACAAAAATCTAGTTAATAAAAACTACCCTCACAAAACATGTCATTCATAAAGAACATACATTTGACTTTTATAACATTACCATTCATTCCACTGAACCCTATGAACACAAACGCCTTTTGTCTGAAACCGTTCACATAACTTACAACCAAATTCCGTTAACGACAGAGCTTATATACAACAAATTTCTTCAACTTATTCAAACATTTTCAACATTCTGAAAAACCATTAGCCCACCTTCATAATAAACCGGTCTCCTAGTTCCTTAAGCTACTTATCCACAATAACTCCTGCCTATTTTCAATTTATTGCCCCTTTTGGTGCAGGCCGCTCTCCCTTTGTACCTTCCGCCTCTTACCCCCTACTCTTCCACAACCCTCGTCGACATCTTTAGTCTTCCGATTTCTAATCCTTACATCTCAGTCATGCAGATTTGTTCGAGTGGACAACACCTCCTTTTTCACCTTCATGATAGGTAGGTGTGGTGAACTTTCTACATTTATTGTTATTCTTTTGCAACCCACTTCATATGAAATTACTTCGTCGCATTAAGTTAATGTTTTTTTGTTGTTTTTTTTTTTGTTAAATTAATGTAGATCATTTATTTTTTGTTTTTCTCGTGTTTTCTATTACATTGTATTTCACAGCTATAAAGATGGTTTACAATTTAAGCCGAAAGTCGGCAGATAATAGAAAATACATTTTTTGATCAATCTTTACCAAACCCCAACCCATTCTATACTAATAATCTCTAAGATCGAAAACTCTTCATTTGAATTAAAGATTACTTTTATAAATATTAATATTGCGGATTTTTGTATTCTAGCTGCCATGGGGCGAAGTTTCTCAACGCCAGGACTGGTGGAGACCAGAGGTCGGATACCTCTTGAGGACATGTGGGTATCTCCGATGGAGCCACTAAGAGGTACATCAAGTTTGGGTCCACCATTCAACAATTCCGTCTTCAGTCCTACGCTCAGTCCTGCCACAAGGTGAGGTTCTCTCCGTTTGTTTGTTAGTTGTTGTTGTTTTCTTTTCGTAGGAGAGGATCTGTCTAAACATCTACCGATCACCAACTTATTCAACATCTTTAATACTTGACATAATTTAATTTACCGAAATTGCCCGTTATTTCAGTATTCGACCGACAGCGTCAGGTTTCTGATATGTAGACAGTTCATTTGTGTTAAGCAGCACCTAAGCCAGTCTTCACATAACCAGAATAAATTTACCAATCCGAAATAGATATATTTCAAATAAAAGGGGCCTAACAAGTGAACCTTGTAGAAAGCCGTTAATTTTTGGAAATGCGTTGTGTTGAATTAAAGGACACTGAAGACCAGTAATTCAAAGTATTTAAACATTAATATATATTACTCTTAGTAGATTTTTCAATAGGAAATAGGTATTAGATAAACTTCTTAGATGATTTTAGTTGGGGTTCGGTGAAGATAGATCCAAAAAACACAAATTTAAAANTAAATTGAATTATATAGTAAATATTAATAAACAGTTTTACGAATTAATACATTTTTTATTCCGTCAGTGCTATTTATGTTCACTAATGTAAGCACAATATTAAAAAGAAAAAAATTAGGACAAGATTATCACAATTTGCCAATAAAATCTTCCCAAAATATTTCGTATTTTTCACAACCTGAGCCTTTCCAAGATCAAAAGTCGTCTCATATGAGGCTAAGTATCACTCTGCGTGAGTGTAAAAAAAAAAAAAAAATACTAATCAAATATAAGTAAGTTATTTTTATAAGTATTCGTTTATATTATTTGTACCCCTCATTACGGTAAAAACATATAATATACAAAACCCTGAACTCCACAATCCATAGATTTGCTCAAAATATTGTGCGTAAACGCAATTTTAAGAATTAAAACATTATTGTATATTGTATGGATTGCCAGGAAAACCCTTTGGTAAACTCTACCTCAACTACCTCATTTTTTCTTTTTTTATCCCACATCAGTAGTATCAGTACTATCAGTCTGCTGTCCACTCCAAATCCTCTTTGCTTCCAGTTGCAGATCTTAGCATTGTCCAGAGCCATGGTGTGATCAATATGCCCCCTTGTCTACGCTGTAGATAGGTCGGAGAATACGCTATACCTAGTCTTTGGAGATAATTTTTAGGCAAGCCATGTCTAGTCCACAACCGGTATTGGGACTATGTCAGTGTTATTCATTATTTGCCACCTGCCTATTTTGTCCACCCCTGTGTTAACTACAAATGAATGCAGAATATGAGAGCGCTCCATGACAACCTTTTGCGGCACATCAAGGCAAGGTTAGTTAATCAACGAAGCTTTTATATTTTATTTCCGACAGAGAAAATAAGTCATAGGGCGCTCCCCACTTAATGATCCTTACCGAAGCAGGTTTTCTATCCTCTCTTCTGTTTCGTCAACATGTTTTAACTAGGCAAGCCAGAACTATTCCACGGTATTTCATCTCAGCTTGTAGCAAGATGGACCAAATATTCTGTAAAACCATCGTAGGAAACAGCAGTTTTGCCTCCTTTGATTTTATTCATTTCAAAAAGCATTTTTTTCTGAGAATTTGGGAAAGATTTTCTCAAAATTGAATACTTCTATTTTCTTTATTTTCATCTTATTCAAGATTAAAAATAAAATTCTATCTATACAGCCCAGGAGTCTCCCAGTCTGGGTATCATAGAGACTCAATTTTTCTTTTTTATTTTGCTATAAAAAATAGAATTATTGTAAGAGTATTGATTGATTTATAATCATTATTTGGAATTCAAAAGTATACAGAATATTTAATTCAATACTATTCCATTCATGTATTTAAGATTTTTACCATATCCAACACAGATAATTTAGAACAATAGTTCCTAATTCTTAACTTAATATCACCAAACTACTGTATAATCTGTAGAAACCACAATAAATGTTATCAAATGACAAATATTGGCCTCTGGAGTACATTTAAATTTAGTTTTTTATTTATCCTTTGTCCTTCCCACTCACATTTTTTTTCAAGTAACGTCACGATCAATAGCAAGTTTTAGAGATCATGGTTTCACCCAATTTTCTAACTGATCAGCATGATGTAGCTTAGCGATATTCTAACCATTAGCATTATTGATTGTTGATTTATATTCAAAGTTAGTAAAAATCAATCATCTTCTATGGAACCTTTAACACATTCGACTCCTTGCCCACAGAAGCTGGGGGCGGGGCGGGCTCCGAGGAATCCCTCCTTGCGGAAATCAAGCGCCTCCGAGAGCGACTGGTCACCCTGGAGTCCGAGAACGCCACGCTCAATATGAAGCTAAGCCAGCAGCAGTGGGAGGTGGAACACCGCTTGGCAGAGATAGAAATGCAGATCTGCGGGGCTTCTTCTGCGGACAGCTCCGCCGAGGACAACGAGCGGAATAAGGAGAGCATCATTTAACAAAGATGTCACAACATGGTCTCAGTCTTCGGGTAGAGGCCTCCTGCCGAGGGCAATGATCTCACTGTGCCTCTCAGATGAAGGCAGCTATCGATTTCAAGGCAGAACTTGGACGATTCTGATTCTGAAAGATGGCGATTCGCAAAGCAGAAAGCATAATTTAACGAACTTGTCAAAAGATGGTCTCTGTCGTTGTACAGAATTCAGCAGTCGACTCCATTAAGTAAGGAGTCACTCAAGGTTTTTTCTCTGCTCATGTCTTTCTGCATTACATTCATAGTTATAATAGCATTTTAAAAGTTAATAAATTTTTTTCCTTCAAAAATGCAGAAGTGTATACCAGTCCATGCCTACTTGAGAGTACTCTGTTGAATTGATATTTTGTTCAGTTCTAACGTAACTTTGTATTAGAATAATGATTTGATTCCTCACAATCAGATTAATATTGTAAAAAAAAATGATCGTTAATTACTAGATGAAGTATATGTATTTAGTACAAAGACAATGTCACAATGGGGGCAGGAGTGACAGTCTAATTCTCATTATATTTACTATCAACATATCTTTCTCCAATATGTCAAAATTTTAATTAACGACCAAGACGATCGAATGATAAACTTAAATTCAGTATAAATTTTCCAAGCAGATATGTCTACAACCAACAATATTCCTTGGGGATAATATTTTTTTCATATTTTACCAGTTAAAATTTATATAGCTCAAACAAAAATACTTGGAACTTTAATTTATAATTTAATCAGAAGAATTTTATGGGTACTTCTGATTTGCCTCCATTTCTGCCATAATGGATTCACAAAGAGAATGTTTTAGATCAATTGCATACTGGAAATGAAAAGTTAATTAATTTCAGTGGACGAACAGATACAATAATATCCAATGCCATTGACAGCCTTGTTTATATCGAATTGTTTTGTCCAATTGAAAAGGCTGAAGTCTCATTCTCCCCTCTTGTTTAACTAACTTTATTTTCATAAAAATAAGAGTTTAGAGTGCACACCTCTCAATTCTTCTGTCCACATCTCAGTTCTAATTAAATAAAAATATCCTTTTACAATCATATTCAATAAAGAAAATGATTTACATATCTCCAGAGATCTACTCTCCACAAAATTATTTCCAAGGAGGTATAGAAGAGTATTGCTGACTAGTTTTGGGAAGTAGAAAACCTGAATTACTATGGAATGTATAGGGCAAAATAGCAGTTGAAAGTTAAAAATGGTGGCCCTCATTAATCTGTTAGTCTCTAAAGATCAATTAAATGTTTTATTTAAATATTCAGCATTTTGGACTGCAGTAGTATTTTACAATATGCAAAAATATTCTTATTATTAGATCCAGATAAAATTTCAGTAACTAAAATTTTAAAAAAATGCATTAATACTTATAATTAAATGTTTGTCCATCTAGTTTAATTCCCTTTATTTCAATATTCTTCATTATTACCATTCCATTTTTGTAAAAGCTAAGTAAATTGCATCATTTCCAAACAGAAATCTTCTTATATTGCACTTTAAAGATTTAAATATTCTTAACTAAATAATTCTAAAGACAAATTATTATATTTTACAAGATACAATGATAATCTCTGTGAATTAAAAAAATTAAACTACTTTCTTCCAATTAGGGAATTATTAATAGTTTTATTTGAATGTAATGCAGAAAATAGCAGATAAAAGTATATTTGGATTCAACCAAAAATAGTAGCTTCAGAATAAAATTTTATTCTTTAACTGAGATCATAAATATTATGCTTCATTTATATAATTTTTAAGGACTCTAAATGAGTCCATAGTGACCATTGTAAAAACATTTATTGACTTAAAGGACTATAAAAATAAAAGCTGACAAATTAATCATTAAAAGTGATTTTATATAGTGTTCACACAAGACTTATCACACCTTGAAAAGATTGTGTGCAGTGTTGTGATATGACTGCTTCAAATATTTGTGTACATAAAAAAAAAAACAAAAAAAACTGTTATTCAACTTAATACATTGTAATTAATTTTTAATATTTAAAAGGCCGCTGCGAAGAAGAACTATCTTAAAACAAAGAAAATATAATGATAATTTTTCTGACTCCCGATTTCAAATCATTTAAGGCATATCATTGATTTGTACCAAAAGTATTTATTTACAATATCCATATTTTAGTTAATTATATTTCCTGAAAATGATATTGAAATTAAAGCACATAAATGACGTTCTGAATTTAATGCTAACATTTATGTATATTATAGAGCACTTAATATTCAGATATTCATAAATATACATTTACAAAAATCTTTAAAATATTTTGCATCAAAGAAAACTAAATTTTTGAATTAATATTAATAATAGTATACGTTCTTTCCAACAAAAGTACATAAAATGTATAGTAAATTATCAGTTCTATTATAAATTATTCTATAGAATAAATCTGAATTGCCTATTCTTATTACCCTATACAATTTTTTTTTTTTTTTTAAGGATTTGAACTTTATGGATTTTTCCATCATATAATTAAAAAATAAATTTCAGTACATACTATTTTATTCAGTGTAAAAATGATCTAAAATGCTTGTCCCCATTTACATCTTTTATTTCATATATTATACATTATTTTACATCTATGACCAGAAATAATATGGTAACATGGATAATCACAATCCTTTGGTTATTTTTAATGAATTTTTAATTTGTTAAATTCTTTTTTTCCAAATACTCCATCATAAATTAAATAATAGCTTTATTATTTCTCGTTTTACAACCAACTTTTTTCTGAAACATCATTTTGAAAAAAAAGGAATTATCTTTACTTCCATAACTGTATGAATAAAAACCTATGATAAAGAGAATAAAAATATTAAATGAAATATTTCTCTGAACAGAAAACGTGGTCAATGGTTAGATATTTTAAATAAATAAATAAAGTAAATGAGGTCACATTGATGTTTTATTTCTAAAGCATGTTTCTCTAAAATATGTATGCTGAGCTACTACAGAAATAAAACAATAAACTAAATAGTTTTGGTTTCAAAGGTGCTCATTTTCAGAATTCTCTGTTGGAATATCTTGTTGTTTTTTTTTTTTTTTGGTTTTTTTTCTATCTCCAAACTAAAAACAAAACCTGAAAATCTTTTTTGTTTCATGCTCTTGTATAATTGTAATATCTATGTTACAAGCAGAGTCACGAGAAAGTTAATTAAACATGATGGATAAGCAATTTCGTTAATAAGCAACTATTTTTAAGAAAATTTTAGGAATTTTAAAGAAATATTTTTATAAATAACTTTGTGGGTTATTATATAAGAAAGTCCGCCCATTCAAATTTTTTTAAATAAAATTTATTATTTCATTTTTTGCTGAAATAAGATAAGGAAGAGGCCGAATTTATAGGGAAACCAAAATGTTTAATTTCAAAAGAAGAGTTTATAGAGAGTATTAGTATGAATTTTTGTTGGAGTTCGGTAAAGGTAGTTAAAAAAAATTCAAATAAAAAAAAAAGGATTTTTTATTATCTGCTGACGTCAGGGCTATCATGAAGGCGAGAGGGGACATCTTGCCACCTGGATAAAATGTTCATGTAGGCCTCTCGCTCTGAAGATGTCTTATAATGAAGGCCAAATCGTCGGCATATAATAATTTTTTTCTTTTAATTTTTTTTTTATCAACCTTGACTGAACCTCAACAACATTTCATTACCAAAATGTTTAATAGTGACATCTTCCTTTTTTTTTTGTTTGAGTTAAAAAGAAAAAGACACTTTCTAAGAAAAACATTTACAAATGTAACTACGGTGGCTGAAGTTATATATTATTTAGTGCACTTATATTATTGCACTTGCATTATATTATTTAGTGCACCAAATGCCATAGAATTAACAATTTTTATTCAAGAAATTTCAATTTTCTTGAAAAATAAATTTATTATTTCTTTATTATCTGTTTATGATTGTTTAAATGTCACCTAAGTCATCTTATTTGATTTCCAACTCCTGCTGGCGGATTATATCTGAGGACATGTAGTACACACTGCTGTCTGTAGCACGGATAGCCGAGCAGTCAAAACAATGACTCTGAGCCTGAGGTATTCCTGATATGCACCTTAAAAAACTCAGCTATTTTGTGGTATTCTTTAATGGATGAGAAGAAATCAGGCGTGAACTAACCACACACTTCCTCTAACCTAGCTAACTACATCAGTAACTTGAGTTTCACCCTTAGTCCCATAGTATCTTAGACAGCTGATTTTAATTTTATTATGTATATGTATATATTTGAATTATTATATAGCAAAAATGTACAATTCTTATTTTTATTAGTAATTCATAATATTTCATAACTCACATGGAGTAATTTCAGGAGCCTGGTGAGAACGACAGAATCAGCTAACTCCGTCATTTCGAGTGGGCAGTCTTCCGAAGAGCAACACAAGCAGGCACAACTGAAAAATGATGGTATGATTCCCTCTTCTACAAGGAATATATACTCCACCTTCCTCGTGCTTTTCCATGTAGACATCCTTTGCACTTACCCTGCTTAAGGTAGAACTTGATTTCCTTCCTCCAAAAGAGGGCGACCCCAATCATTAAAGGCGTAAAATGGAAAGATTCTTGACCAAGATTGAAGGAGGCAAATGTGATCCCGACTCCTGGTTCGAACGAAATACTTAGAAAATATGGTACCCATAGTGATATACACGTAAAGGGGAGTAAAACCTCCTTACACAGGCCTGCAAAGTCAAATCCTTTGAAAGAGAGGGATGGACTACACAAATGTTGTCCTATGTAATACTTTTTCTCAGGATATATAAGGAATTCAGAAATATAAGTTTTAACAAAAAAAAAAAAATTGCTTTTTAGAAGTTTAACAGACTTATATAAAATTGGATAATTGATCCAGGAAGAATGAGATCGGAGGACCAGAACTCTCAAATCCACTGACTAACCTCCGTTATAGTTATAATTTAATAAGAATGATTTCATAATAATATAAAATTTATGTGATTTCATTTATTGTTTTTTATTTTTTTTATTTAAACTCCCTCACAGGTTTTGTGTAGAGAGAAGCTATCAATAAGTAGCCATTTAGGGTCATAGAATGAAGGGCTATTACATGTGGCTCTCCCCTTATAAACATCCTTGACTCAGGACAAGCTTTTATTTATCAATGATAGCTTGCCCAGGGTGGGATTTGAACCCGCAGCGCTAGGATGCAAGACCCAGAGAGATCCCATGAGCCTGACGCACCTTTTCTACATTTGTTATTTATTTTTTAATTCGTTGCCAAATCATTTCAAATGTTCGAACTGTGACAATGCCATGGATACACAATATTCAACAAGCCAGTAATGGAGTAGAAGGTAGTATGCTGGTTATTTGGTTTGCTTTTTCTTCAAAGACCAGGGATATGATGTCGAGTATTTGCGGTATCTATGATGAACATCCTCCATTGACCAAATTTTCCAGGAAGAAAAATGTTAGAATCTTAAAGATAAATCTTGTACAGCTCCAAATTGGTTGTTTTCACCCCATAGTGGAACTAAGCATCAACCCCTAAATACATTCTTCACTTCCCAGGGTGAGCTCTATCAGAGCAATAACAATCTACCAATCACAAGTTATAACAGAAGCAGTAACAGTGTTGTAAATAACTGGTTGGGCCTAAGCCATCCAAGTAGAAGGCCTTTGAGGAATATACTTGTTTTACTCTGTGACTCAGAGTCGTTTCTTAATATTTAACTGCTACCTGTTATACCGATTCATCACTGTATTAATTAAATAATTTTTAGTGCAAGGGAACAGAATAAAAAATCTTACTGTCCCAGCCAGGACTCGAACCTGGATCCCCTGCTATCCGGGCCGGTGCATTTAAATGCACCGGCTGGGACAGTTAGATTTTTTTTTTTATTCTGTTCCCTTGCACTAAAAATTATCTAAATTTACGTGGGATTAAGGACCACAAAATAAATAATATTTATGTATTAATTAAACTTTATACTTAAGCCTTTTATACTCAGGCTCCCACTTCATTTGTGTCAAAATACCTGTTCTTAAGAAGTATTTGCCTGAAATACAGTCATTACTTTTTTGGGGCCGATTTGTGGACTATTTACTGAACTGTACGCTGTTAATGACTTATAAGGTATTCCTAGCTCGTCATTTTCAATCCTGGGCTATTATTATTCCATTGTTCAACAAGATCTTCCAAATTTGTATTCTCTTTCAAGGATTAGTACGATAAATGATTTGGAAATGTCATTATCCTTCATCACTCATTATCTCACTATCTAGAGAGCGTTAGGAAGATCTCCAAACATATCTGATTCCACTTTGCTGTCCGCTGGAACGACAACTGGAACGTTGAACATGTTAAAACATTATTTCTTCCCTCTTGTGATTGAATTCATAAGTGATCAAATTTACTAACGCAATTTATATATTTTATTTTATGATTTAAACATATTCAATTTTTAACTTTTAACATCCTCCCCTGTGTTTGGGTTTGTTTTAGGATAAGAATATTTGACTGAATGAAGAAACCAACTTATATTATCCAGTTTTAATTACAGAGGGAATACTTAATTTGTCTATTATGAATTATGAAAAATAAGTTACTTTGAAGGAATCAAGTTCTGTCATAGAGCCTATTTCCCGTGTTTCAGTATAAACTTCATAAATAAAAGTAAAGAATTAATTTGAATTTAGAAGCCGAAAAAATAAGGCAGAAAAAATTTATTTATCGACCGAACGGTAGAGAAGAGGGTATGCGCTCAACACTCTAAGTTTCTTCTTAAATATTTTCCTGGTAAATTAGGAGAAAATGACTTTGACCAAACCTTTTGCTAACCACAAAAAAAA